>WBZZ01000303.1:127500-132500 GCA_019918135.1 Paulinella micropora
TATCATCGCACACATGCGATGCAATATGCGATCATCATAGATCATTTGGCACAGCTTGCTCAGTGGAAGAGTAAGAAGGAGACACGGTACCATGGGACAATGGTACATGAGGATGAGCGGCCTATCCCGATGGAGGATGTAGCACAGCTGTCACGCAAGACTTCTCCGAAGGAGATAGAAGAAGCAAGGATAGCGGCGGAAAAGGCTATCGCGGAAAAGTTTAGTACTTGGGAGGGTACTATGAGGGAGCGAGATGCGCTCAAGGAAATATTGGATTCCGAAGATAATATGGAGTTGTTTGGGCCTCTTGAAGCCGGGCCTGTTCGAGATTACGAGGCTAACTTCGGGCGGAAACCTGGTGAGGACGTGGTGGGTCACAGGAGACCGTCACGCCTGAGCTATCATGAGGATCGGATGGCTCAGGAGATTACGCAAGAACTGTTGGAAAAGGATATTATTGAAGCACGCCTGTCGGAGGTGTCTTCACCTGTGCGTAAGGCACCCAAACCAGATGGGTCCTTACGTATGTGTATCCACTACTACAGGATCAATAAGATTCTGAAGCAGATTGAAACGCCGGTACCGGATCTCAGGAAAGGGATCAATCGGCTTAAGCATGCCAAGGTTTATACGACGTTGGATCTTAAAAGTGGATTTTGGCAGATCCCTCTTAATGAATCGTGTCGATATCTTACAGCATTCATGGTCGGAATGACCGCATATGTTTGGAAGGTGTTGCCGATGGAGCTTAAATGCTCACCGGGACTATTCCAACATGCCATGACTAAGATGCTCGGGAAAGAGTATGACGATGCAGGGACGGTGGCCCGTCTTGGAACGACTGAGGACTATGCGTTCTGTTATATAGATGATATAATCATTTATTCAGAGAGCATGGAAAGCACGTGGAGCACGTGAAGGACGTCTTACGACGTATCAGTGCATTTGGATTGCGGCTGAATGCAAAGAAATGTGACTTGCTCAAAGGAAGATACAGTATTTAGGGTATGGGATCTCCGAGGGTCGCTGTGCGATTGCTCAGGAGAAGAGGAATTATGTGGCGTCAATGCCAATGCCACAGACTAGGACGGCTTACATTCCTTTATATCGCTAGCTCAATATTTCCGGGGTTCGCGGAACGGGCGGTGTTGGTAAGGAAATTTCTTAAACAAGGGGTTGGAGATGGCCCGTGGCCCGAGGAGATCAATAGGGTCATAGTGGAACTCAAGGATGAGATCTCTAAGGATCCAAGGCAAGGAGGACGAGTTCTTATGCTGCCTGATTGGAAGGAGTTTGTGCTGGACAACGACGCGTCAGCATACGCTGTGGGGGGCAGTGCTTCAGCAGATGGACAGGTCCATTGGGCAACTGCGGCCCGTGATGTTCATCAGCCGGCAGCTGATTCCGGTGGAAAGGGAATACTGTACTAGGCAGCGGGAAGCGCTTGCTATAGTATGGGCTTTTCAAAGGTTGCGGGAGTACCTTTGGGGTACACCCAACATCTTGGTGAGAACGGATCACCACAACCTAAAATGGCTCATGTCGGGAGACCATACGGGTAGGTTGGCAAGGTGGCAGTTGGAATTGGCGGAGTATGACTTTACCATCCATTTCATCAAGGGCAAGAGGAATGTTGTCCCTGATTTCTGCTCTCGCTATGAGGACAAGAGTGGACAGAAGGAGAAGGCTGTAGATGATTTACAGCGTCGCAACACGGTTCGAGAGGTGCGGATGGCGCAGTTCGAATTTTGCACGCCGGGAGCGGTGTTGGCGATCATGGGACATGATGTGGACCTCCACGAGTGGGAGGTACAGGGGGCGCAAGATGCTAAGCTGCCATCGGGGCTTTGGTATCACCCGTTCACTCATAACAATCATCAACGCGACACGCGTAGCGAGGAAGTGGCTGTTGTGGAAGCAGTCGAAGTGGCAGCACAGGAGAAATGCAAGTGTTGTACTCGCAAATAGCCAGGGAGGCTTGTGAGGACATTCTATTGGCGGAGGCCAGGGCCGCCGATAGGGATGAGGAAGAGGAAGTTAAAGATGGACGGCATGGTGCCTTTAATGCAGCCTTGCTGCCGAAGGGCCCGATGTGTCTCAGTTTTGAGGATGAGGAAAGAGTGAAAGACGAACATCTCTTTCAATTACCGGAAACACATCCGAACAAGGGTTCGATTCCAGTTGGAGACTGACACGGCAGTCAGACTGGCGTCGGTGGAAACGTTTCAAACTTTCACCAAGGAAAGTGCGAAAAATAAGGAGTTACGGGAACATCCTGCTAATCCTCAAGCTAGACCTGAGGACAACGAGATACGGAATCTCAAACGATGCTTGGTGCTCAAGGATGGACTCCTTTGGTACACGGGCAAGGATGGAATTTATGCCACATTGAATGAGGAGGACCGTTGGTTGTTATGGGTTCCACAAGAACTCAGAACGTCGTTATTAATCGTGGCACATCATTGCCCGATGCAGAGTCATCCAGGGGTGGAAAGGATGACCTGGTCTTTACGCAGAAGGTTTTGGTGGGATAACCTAGGAGAAAGGGTTAAGGAATTTGTGAAAGGTTGCCCTCACTGTCAGATGGCAAAGCTTCCGTATAAGCCGAACTTGGGACTCAAGGTGAGTATGATATCACCTTGGACATTTTCGATACTTTGCATATCGATCATGTTGGTCCTTTCCCGGAGGCGGGAGCGGGAAAGTTCAAATATCTGCTAACGGTGATTGATCGAACATCCAATTACGTTATCACTGTTCCTGTTACGGATGTGACCGCGGAGGTTACAGCGGCGGCATTAATCGATCAGGTGTTTGGCCGTATAGGGATCCCGAGAAGGATCATCTCGGACAGAGTACAAGTTTTGCGAATGAGGTCTCACAAACGATTGCCAAGTTCTTTGGGTTTGATTGGCAGCATGTAACTGCTTTTAACCCGATGGCCAACGGTAAAATTGAGCGGGTGCATAGGACGCTAAAGACAGCGTTGAAGACCTATTGCAAGAACAGTCAGCTCAATTGGATATACGTGGCGCCCATGTTTACGTTCGCCGTTAACAATGTGGCTTCGGCGTCATTAGGCGGACATGCGCGGGGTGTGAGTCCGCATCAGGTGGTATATGGGAGAGCGTTGAACACACCAACGGAGCTGTTGTTTCCACCCGACAAGTGGGAGCCGTGCGTGCTGTTGGGAGTAAATGTTCGATTACGAGCCATTCCAGAAGCTCGTACTGCGATCGAGAAGTGTCGGGAGACACTGAGAAATTCAGCGGGAATAGGAATTGGGCAAGTACTCTCATGTAGAGTATAAGGAAGGGGATACAGTCCTGTTGTATGTTCCAACAGTACCGAAGGGGGTATCGGTCAAGTTCTACAATAAATGGCATGGGCCATTTAAGATTGTACGGCAGACAGGTGCGTACAATTATAAGATTGCGCCGGGGCACGAGGCAGGGAGCAGATTGTTCATGTGCGGCGATTGACCAAGTTTAGTCCTTATTCGCTGGAGGACGAGAACGAGGAGCAAGCGTTGAGACGCATTGCACCGGCATTCAGACAACCGCCAGCATTGCTTACGCGTAAGGAGCGTGAGGAGGCGCTGCGGAAGCAGCAAGAGGAAAGTAAAGTGGAAGCGAAGCATGCGGGTCGAGATGACAACGTATCATCGGATGTCAAGCATAAAAAGGATGTTATCCTTAAGCCGACGGAAGCGGTACAGGGCCGTAAGGGTAGGGTATGGAAGAAACCGTGGATAGCCGGCAAAGATGTGGCTAAGATCGAATGGCAGGTAGATAATTTCTATCTATGTCGACCGCATGAGGATACGGTTATGGATAAATCATTTCTTTTTAATGCAAGTTACGTATGTACAGCCCAAAACACGGGTACGAGCTGCGTTGGGGTTGGCACTAACAATGCAGTTTTGGAGAAGTAAAAGTGACGTCAGAAGTAAAAGTGACGTCGAGCTCACGCGGGATAGGATCTTTGCACCAGTGTTTCGAGACGGGGAAGGCTTGGAACAATAGGATGCGTCCATCGAGAACGACGACGAGGATTCCACACCTTGGACGGTGCACCTGATGCCGAGAGTAGTTCTGGATATGCCGTTTGATTTGACGGAGGAACGTAGAATTCCGCTTCGCATATGGGACGAGATCCAGAGTGCGGGCATATTATTTTTACTGGTGGGTGCACCGATTCGCGAAGTGTGATAAGGAAGCTGCGGCGAAAAAGAGGAAACCAAAACAGGCATCGCTCGTAGCAGAAGAGCACAAGGGTCGTGGAAGACCGCGGAAGCGAGCCAAAACGTGACAATATGGGGATTGCAATGGAGTCTGATGTCACTTATGGATCATCAGCTACTTTTTCTTTTCGACGGAAGGGGGGATCAAGAGATGGCATATATATCCGATGCCAGTGGAAGGAAAAGCTGGAGCTCGGGGGTACGAGTTCTCACGGATGAGACTCGCATTGGACGTGGACCAATTATTTGTTATTTTTTTTCGACAGCCGGAATGCCTTATGTCATGTGTCGGTCGGTCGAGAGCGCCTTCGAATGAGGAGTCAGTCTTCGGCGTGGGGGTCGACCGCTTACGGCGGCTTCCCCCCAAGGCCCGGGAAAAGGGATTGTCGGCCGGCCCGCATAATACATAGTGGCATTGAGTGTCGTCCGGCTTGTCGTTACTTGACTCGTCTGCCCCTCTCCCGTTGAGTGACAACTAAGTGTCAGAGTAGCTGTTCCGGTACACCGGCGACTTTTTGACACCTGAGCTTTTTTTAAAAAAAAAAAAAAAAAAAAAAAAAATTACGTCACTTGAAACACTTGAAGTTACTAGAAGAGAATCATGATTTGCCACTAGTGAGTATGAATGAGTGTGAAGTCAAGCGTAAGAGGAAAATGGAAGCTGTATCAAGAGATACGCAACTCAATCCGTTTTAATCAATAAAGCCTTATGACTCAAAACTACCTGAACTTTCACTTGATAAACCATGTCATGACT
>WBZZ01000303.1:160000-162500 GCA_019918135.1 Paulinella micropora
ATTATTATTATTATTATTATTATTATTATTATTATTATTATTATTGTTATTATTATGGACACCGTGATAGCCCAGTGGTCAAGTTCTACCATCTGGGCCCTGTCGCCAGTTCGATTCCCGTCGGTGCCACCAGTATTTTCATTGAACATACCGGTCTATTTCTGGACCAGTATTTTCATTGAACATAACGGCCCGTCTGGAAGTGTTGGAACTGCCCTTGCGGGGGTGTCATTAGAGCTTATCGTCAATTCTTCGTACTCCCCTCACGGGTGAGACGATGGAGGCGCATGTGCAGAAATGCATCAGCCATTGACAGAGAAGCACTATTATTATTATTATCATTATGATTACTACTACTACTACTACTACTACTACTACTACTACTACTACTACTACTACTACTACTGGTATTAGAATTAGCGGTAGCAGTACTTCGCGTACAATTCTTGAAAACTTTACGTATGCAATGATCTACGTATTTCCTTTCCTATTTTATTATTGCTATTACACACAATGACCGCTTTGTTTCTGTGCAGGGTGTATGTCTGCACCTGTGCCCAACTGCTGCACGAGCGATCGCGACTGCAGCGATGGCGACTTGTGCACAATGGACGTGTGTGACCCCATCTCTCGCATGTAAACTGACCGCGCTTGCACATGTGCACGTTTCCACCATATCCTATGTGAAATATACCGGGAATTCATTCGACCCCATAAACGCCTGCTCAGCTCAACTGTTCTTGGAAATTGATTCATGCTGGTCGAAATGCCTCTTTTCCCTTTGGTTTTCGATCGACATTTTGCCCGGCCACCCGTAAAATGAAGCTAGATAACGAGAAATTTTATGTGTGGGGCTTGTCCAATTCAACATGTTCTGCTGTCGAGCCGCGCAAAACACGTAAAATTTTCGGATTGCAAAATATATGCGATGAAATCTGGGTTTTTTTCTTTTGTTATGAACGATGATGAAGATGATGAACGATGAACGATGGTGATGTTAAGGTGTTCGAACCCGGCCATGTCGTGCTCCGACAATAACTTATGTACTATAGACACCTGCGTACAGGTCTGTCTGTCTGTCTACCTATCTATCTATCTATCTATCTATCTATCTATCTATCTATCTATCTATCTATCTATCTTTCGACAATAACTTATGTACTATAGACACCTGCGTACAGGTCTGTCTGTCTGTCTATCAATCTATCTATCAATCTATCTATCTATCTATCTATCTATCTATCTATCTATCTATCTATCTATCTATCTATCTATCTATCTATCTATCTGTCTATCTATCTATCTATCTATCTATCTATCTATCTATCTATCTATCTATCTATCTATCTATCTGTCTGTCTGTCTATCTATCTGTTAAATTATTTATTTACTTTTTGCAGGGCATTTGCCAATATAGTCCCAACCTCTGCGATGACGGCAATCCTTGCACTGGTCTCTCTCCCTCCCTCCCTCCCTCTCTCTCTCTCTCTCTCTCTCTCTCTCTCTCCCCTCCTCATCTCTCTCTCTCTCTCTCTCTCACACACACACACACACCCGCCCATCTGTCTCCATGCAAATATACATATATATATATACATATATATATGTATATATATGTATATGCATACATATACATATACATATACATACATACATACATACATACATACATACATACATACATATATACATATATATATATAATATTATACACACACACACACACACACACGCACACACACACACACACACATATATATATATATATATATGTATATATATATATGTATTTATACATATATACATGTCTCTTATGTATGTTTGCTGCAGTCGATAGTTGTGCAGCCACCGGTTGTGTTAACAACAAGACAGCTGGGTACGTAGATAGATAGATAGATAGATAGATAGATAGATAGATAGATAGATAGATAGATAGATAGATAGATAAGATAGATAAGATAGATAGATAAGATAGATAGATAGATAGATAGATAGATAGATAGATAGATAGATAAGATGGGTACTCCTTCTAATTTTCCATCTAACATGCTGTGAAACTCTCGCACACAATACAGAAGTTCATGCATACATAAATACATGCCTACATACACAAAACATACATACGTGATTTGAATCTCTGTTTCACTGCACTGTTCCCAGAAAATTTATCGTGGATTGAATCTCCGTTTTCTCATCGATTTCCTTACTTGTGCTTGTGTGTGTATGTGTGTGTGTGCGTGTTTGTGTGTGCTGTTGCGTGTAGTTGTTGCCGCGAGGCCAAGGACTGCGACGACAACAACGCTTGTAGCACAGACACGTGTGTACAGGGTAAATGTGTGCTTACGCCCGTTGCGGGCTGTAAACCCGGTCTGTCTACCTCTATTTGTATAAACCCCCCCCCCCCCCCCCCCCCTCTCTCTCTCTCTCTCTCTCTCTCGCACACACACACTTCCTCCCTCCTTCCCTTGTCTGATCTTAATCCAGTTCAGTTTCTGTGCCC
>WBZZ01000303.1:167500-195000 GCA_019918135.1 Paulinella micropora
ATGCCTGCAAGCTTGAACCCTGCAAGAACAATGGGACTTGCGTGGATTTAGTCTCTGTTTCCGTCAACAGCAGCGATGCTTTCAGGTGCAACTGCAAGGTGCCCTTCGGGGGACCGACTTGCGACAAAGACATCGTGGACGACTGCTCTCCAGTCAACCCCTGCAAGAACGGCGGAAACTGCACGGACCGCGTTAACGCTACCTCTTGTTCCTGCAGTCCGAAGTGGGGCGGGCCAACCTGTGAGAAAGGTACATGAATATCTTTCCTAAGTATTTTCCCGTTTGTTCTTGGCATTTGCACCTTGATTGACATTCGAATGTATTAACATGCTTGTCAAGGTCTGGTCGCTGTTCAGTGGTGGTGTTGTATTATTAGTATGAGGGTGTGTCCTGTTTGTTGTGTATCTGTGTGCGTGCGTGTGTGTGTGTGTTTTGGGGGGTTGGGGTGATAAGCAAAGGATAACTTATTCAAAAATTCATGTGATGAATGCATTGCAGAAAACCTTGCACACGATAGAAGGCTACTATCTATCTGACCTAATCTTATTGACTAGATATTGACGACGGCTGTGTCAACTCGCCCTGCCGGAACGGTGGAAACTGTACTGACTTGGTGGATGGCTACAACTGCTCTTGCAAGTTACCGTGGGGCGGACCAAATTGCAGCAGGTAGTATTATCCCTGAAAGGTGTTGGGAGTAGGGGGTGGGGGGTTTGGGGGGAGGGGGAAAATGGAAATTGTGTACCTCCCCCCACCAAATTGGCACCCCTGTCGGAATAAATCATGGTTTGTGGGAACCAGGAGGGTTGGGAGCTCATATTTGCAGGGTGGCCCCAGACTCGGTGTTGATGCTGTTTTTTTTTTGGGGGGGGGGGGGATTCACGCAAATATTGGCGTTAGGAGTGTCCTGAATGCCAAATTTCTTGTTTTTTAAAAACCTATTTTCTGCACCCCCTGTCGGAATAAATCATGGTTTGTGGGAACCAGGAGTTAGGAGCTCAGTGGCTAGCCCCAGACTCGATGTTGATGCTGATAGAATTTTTCTGGAATTCATGCTAATATTTGCGTTAGGGGAGTGTCCTGAATGCCGAATTCTTTTTTTTGTTTTTGTTTTGGAGTACTTGCCGGTACCTCCGGGAATTGAACCTACCCTGTCGACGGGCAGAGGGGGGGCCTTCCCCTGAGAACCCCAGCCCTTGTACGTACCCCACGCGAACCAGCCAACACCAAAATGAATGGCTGAGAATGCTCCAAGGCTCTAAGAGTTGTGCCAGAGGGGTTTATGCCGGTTACCTCCGGCAATTGAACGTACCATGTCGACTGTGGAAACGGATACCCCCCCCCCCCCCCCCCCTAAACAAAGGCTGTAAAAATTGTGCATGTGAAAATGAGAGGAAAAGCGAACTTGGGAGGTGGGGGGGGGGGGGGGGGTGCGCGAATTTCGCGCACCGCAAACCATCCTTTCAGGTGTTGGCGCAGCCCCTAGTTTATCATTATTATTATCATTATTATTATCATTATTATTATTATTATTGTGGACACCGTGATAGCCCAGTGGTCAAGTTCTACCATCTGGGCCCTGTCGCCAGTTCGATTCCCGTCGGTGCCACCAGTATTTTCATTGAACATACCGGTCCGTCTGGACCAGTATTTTCATTGAACATACCGGTCCGTCTGGAAGTGTTGGAACTGCCTTTGCGGGGGTGTCATTAGAGCTTATCGTCAATTCTTCGTACTCCCCTCACGGGTGAGACGATGGAGGCGCATGTGCAGAAATGCATCAGCCATTGACAGAGAAGCACTATTATTATTATTATTATTATTATTATTATTATTATTATTATTATTATTATTATTATTATTATTATTATTATTATTCAGCCCAATGGCCTCAAGGCGTTAAACTGTGACGCCAACTCATAACCCTTTGGTGGTAGATGCTGGGGAGGAGGGTCGTTGCGCGCGTAAAAGATCTTAAACTCCGCATATGCTGGTTGATAGCCCAGGACCCAGCAGACACCAGATTGTTATGGGTGGGGTTTCGAGGCAGCTCTAGCAACCGCGCTTGGTGTATGCACTTGCACATTCGGTGACGTCTTGCAAGAGGTTGCTGGGGCTGCGAATAACCTCGGCTTAGTGCAGTCTTGCCCTCAGGAGCTCCATCGGTGGCCCCGATCATCAGGCGAGAGACTGACACGGGGGGGGGGGGGGGGTGGAGGACCTCGAACAAGGGTATTGGAGGCTTATGTCCGTTGAGGATGTGCCATTAGCTGCATCAGTACGCCTCATATATAGTATTATTATTATTATTATTATTATGGACACCGTGATAGCCCAGTGGTCAAGTTCTACCATCTGGGCCCTGTCGCCAGTTCGATTCCCGTCGGTGCCACCAGTATTTTCATTGAACATATCGGTCCGTCTGGAAGTGTCGGAACTGCCCGTGCGGGGGTGTCATTAGAGCCTATCGTCAATTCTTCGTACTCCCCTCACGGGTGAGACGATGGAGGCGCATGTGCAGATTTGCATCAGCCATTGACAGAGAAGCACTATTATTATTATTATTATTATTATTATTATTATTATTATTATTATTATTATTATTATTATTATTATTATTACTATTATTAGTGGCACCGCGATAGCCCAGTGGTTAAGGTCTACCATCTGGGACCTGTCGCCAGTTCGATTCCCGTCGGTGCCAGTATTTTCAAAGGATATTTTCTTTGAAAGTATTGGTCTGTCTGGAAGGCTTGGAGCTGCCTTGCGGGGCTGTTAGTAGAGTTTATCGTCAAATCTTCGTACTCCCCTCGCGGGTGAGACGATGGAGGCACATGTGCAGAAATGCATTCGCCATTGACTGAGAAGCACTATTATTATTATTATTATTATTATTATTATTATTATTATTACTATTATTATTACTACTACTACTACTACTACTATTATTACTACTACTACTACTACTACTATTGTTGTTGTTGTTATTGTTGTTGTTGTTGTTGTTGTTGTTCATGATATATTTCTGCCAGGCCTGTCAGTCCATTATTTATATATACATGTACACGTAAAGGGATATCGTGGACGAATGCGCCAGCAAACCCTGCAAGAACGATGGAAATTGCACAGACCTTGTCAACAACTTCACCTGCCAGTGCAAAAGCCCTTGGGGTGGAAGGACCTGCGAAACCGACATGGTGAACAACTGCGCCCCGAACCCTTGCTTGCACAATGGCAACTGCACGGATGCAGTTAACGATTATAGCTGCAAGTGCACTACAGAATGGTATCTATCTATCTATCTATCCATTATCTATCTATCTATCTATCTATCTATCTATCTATCTACCTATCTATCTACCTATCTATCTATCTATCTATCTATCTATCTATCTATCTATCTATCTATCTATCTATCTATCTATCTATCTAATCTATCTAATCTATCTAACCTATCTATCTATCTATCTATCTATCTATCTATCTATCTAATCTATCTATCTATCTGATCTATCTAATCTATCTATCTATCTATCTATCTATCTATCTATCTATCTATCTATCTATCTACCTACCTACCTACCTACCTATCTACCTACCTTCCCACTGACCTATCCACCTGTCGATGGCCTGGCTGTTTGTAGGACGGGTAAAAACTGTTCTGTCGATGCTGTGGATGGTTGCATCAGTGCACCCTGCCTCAACGGTGGCACCTGTACCGACACGGTAATCATACATACAGTCATACAGACATACATACATGCATACCCACATACGTTCATACGTACATATTTACATATATACGTGCACACATACATGCATACATACACATGCATGAATAGGTCGGAGGTTTTGCGTGCGCGTGTGTCTCCCCTTGGGGTAAAGAGCGTTGCCAGACAGATCTGATTGATGCTTGTGGTGCCACCCCTTGCCGGAACAACGGCACATGCATCGACCTCGTGGAAGGATACAGGTTAGATACATACATACACAGATACGTAGATACATTCATACATAGATAGATAGATAGATACATACATACATTCAACTACAAGGCCCATGTATCGACCTTGTAGATGGCTACAGGTTAGACACATGCATACACAGATACATAGGTGCATTCATACATAGATACACATAAATGCATACATACATACATACATACATACATACATACATTCGTACATACACGGCACATGTATCGACCTCGTAGATGGCAGACACATGCATACACAGCTACATGCATACATACACAGATACATTCATACATACATACATACATACACGGCACATGTATCGACCTCGTAGATGGCTACAGGTTAGACACATGCATACACAGCTACATGCATACATACATAGATACATAGATGCATTCATACATACATACATACATACATACATACATACATACATACATACATACACGGCACATGTATCAACCTCGTAGATGGCTACAGGTGCGAGTGCAAATATAGGAATATACATACATACAAAGATACATGCGCGTACACAGATTCGTGCATATATACATGCATACACTTGCCGGAATAAAGGCACATGTATCCACCTCGTAGGCGCGGCTACAGGTGCGAGTGTAAGTATACACAGATACATACACAGATTCATGCATACATACATACATACATACATACATACACACACATACATACATACACAGTTGCTAGTGCAAGTTGCCGTTCGGGGGTGTGAACTGCCAGAATGACAGTGGATGGCTACACATACCTACATATATACGTACATATATACACAGGTGTCAGTGTAAGCTGCCGTTCGGGGGTGTGAACTGCCTCAATGACACAGTGGATGCCTGTGTCGACAAGCCTTGCCTACACAACGGGGTCATACATGCAATACATGCAATGCACACAATACATACAATACATACATCAATACTATACATATATACATACAATGCATAATGACACACGGGATGCCTGTGTCGACAATCCCCTGCGGTGGAGGTTTGGTTGAGGTTTTGGTTGGGTCAGATTTTTTACCGGCTCGACGGGCTGTTTTTTTTTTTTTTTTTTTTTTTTTTTTTTTTTTTTTTTTTTTTTTTTTTTTTTTTTTCCCCCTACGAGGCCAAGCCTTGTGCAACAAGAAAAGTTGTGGTGACAAGCAGAAGAAAGGCCAGAACTGGTCCGAACATTCCGGCGCAGTCACAGTCTGACTGATCAGCAAGCCTTCTTCTCTTTCTTGTCATGGCACAACCTTTTTCTTCTAGTTCTTGGTGCCCAAGGTCTTGACCTCGCAGAAAAAAAAAACCCAGCCGGTGAAAAAAATTGACCTAACCAAAACCGCAACCCAACCTCCACCGCAACCAGAGTATTCACGATTTGATTGTCCATCACTCTATGTATGTATGTATGTATGTATGTATAGTATTCATGTATGTATGTATGTATGACCCCGTTGTGTAGGCAAGGATTGTCGACACAGGCATCCACCGTGTCATTCTTATGTATTGTATGTATGTATGTTATGTACGTATTTGTATGTATTATATATGACCCCGTTGTGTAGGCAAGGCTTATCGACACAGGCATCCACTGTGTCATTCTTATGTATTCTATGTATATGGTATGTATGGTATGTATGACCCCGTTGTCTGGGCAGGGCTTGTCGACACAGGCATCCAATGTGTCATTATGCATGCATGCATGTATGTATGTATGTATGTATTGCATGTATTGCATGTATGACCCCGTTGTGTAGGCAAGGCTTGTCGACACAGGCATCCACTGTGTCATTCTTATGTATTCTATGTATGTATGGTATGTATGGTATGTATACGTATGACCCCGTAGTCTAGAACCAGAATTTTCACGATTTGATATTCACCACTCTACATCCATACAGGTGTGCAAGGACACATTGTGGGGCTTTACTTGCGCCTGCACTGCTAACTGGACTGGTGCTACTTGCGAAATCGGTAAATAGATATAGATAGATAGATAGATAGATAGATAGATAGATAGATAGATAGGTAGATAGATAGATAGATAGATAGATAGATAGATAGATGTATAGACAGAGGAACAGTTTTGCTTGTTGAAGTTGTTGCAAAATATCAAAGCCGAGAGCACGTCAAATACATACATGTTTCCGTTTGCACATTGTTTACAGACGCTGTGGACGGGTGTGTTGGCGCGCCATGTCTCAACGGTAACATACATACATACATACATACATACATACATACATTTCATACATACACACATAGATGCAATCATAACATACATAACATACATACACACATACATACACCAACACACACACATACATACAGGTGCCACCTGTCAAGACACCGTGGGCGGCTTCGCTTGCTTCTGCGCTCAGCCTTGGGGAGGGGACAAGTGTCAGACCGATCTCCTGGATGCCTGCAAGCTTGAACCCTGCAAGAACAACGGGACTTGCGTGGATTTGGTCTCTGTTTCCGTCAACAGCAGCGATGCTTTCAGGTGTAACTGCAAGGTGCCCTTCGGGGGACCGACTTGCGACAAAGACATCGTGGACGACTGCTCTCCAGTCAACCCCTGCAAGAACGGCGGAAACTGCACGGACCGCGTTAACGCTACCTCTTGTTCCTGCAGTCCGAAGTGGGGCGGGCCAACCTGTGAGAAGGTACTTACACATACATACATACATACATACATACATTCAGACATACATAAATACGTTAGGATATTGACGATGGCTGCGCCAACTCGCCTTGCATGTACGGTGGGACGTGCAAGGACATGGTGGATGGTATCTTTTCTTTTCTTTTCTTTTCTTTTCTTTTCTTTTCTTTTTTCTTTTCTTTTTTCTTTCCTTTTCTTTCCTTGTCTTTTCCTATCTTATCTCATTCTGTCCTATCTTATCTTATCTTATCTTATCTTATTTTATCTTATCTTATCTTATCTTAGGGTTCAACTGCACTTGCGTGGCACCGTGGGGCGGAAAAAATTGCGAGCAGGTGTCTGTCTGTCTACCTACCTATCTACCTACCTACCTATCTATTTATCTATCTATCTATTTATCTATCTATCTATCTATCTATCTATCTATCTATCTATCTATCTATCTATCTATCTATCTATCCACCTAACTGTCTATCTCTATCGTGTTACAGCTCCATTACTTTTTCCTTTGGCTAATGAACAAATAGCAGGAAAATTGTAGTATGAACGAATCTATATCTATCTATCTATCTATCTATCTATCTATCTATCTATCTATCTATCTATCTATCTATCCATCCATCCATCCATCCATCTATATATCTATCTATCTATCTATCTATCTATCTATCTATCTATCTATCTATCTATCTATCTATCTATCTATCTATCTATCTAGGACATTGAAGACAATTGCAAGTCAGCTCCTTGTCTCAACAACGGTATGTATGTATGTATGTATGTATGTATTTATCTATGTATTTATATATGTATGTATGTATTTATCTATGTATGTATGTATGTATGTATGTATGTATGTATGTAGGCATCTACAAAGGCCTTGTGTCTAACTGTTTCTGCAAATGCCCCCATGTATGTATGTATGTATGTATGTATGTATGTATGCATGTACGTACGTACGTACGTACGTATGTATGTATGTATGTATGTATGTATGTAGGCATTTGTAAAGACCTCGTGTCCAACTTTTCCTGCCAATGTCCCTCCCCTTACGGCGGCAAGACATGCGACAAGGTATCTATCTATCTATCTATCTATCTATCTATCTATCTATCTATCTATCTATCTATCTATCTATCTATCTGTCTGTCTATCTATCTATCTATCTACCTACCTACCTACCCCTTACCCTACCTACCCACCTACCTATCTATCTATCCATCTATCTATCTATCTATCTTTCTATCTATCTATCTATCTATCTAGGATGTGGTTGATGATTGCGCGTCGGGCCCGTGCAAGCACAATGGTAAGTTATGTATTGATTGTCATGTATGTTATTGTATGTATGTATGTATGTTACTGTGTAAGCATAACCGTATGTTATGTATTCATGGTTATGCATGTTATAAATCTCATAGTGCTCGCCCCAGCTTTGGCTCGCCGCTAAGACATGTGTAGGTCATGTATGTTATGAATATTATCTTGTTAATGCAACATTATGTATGTTATGCCTGTTATAGGAACCTGCGTCGACCGTATCAACAATTACACCTGTACCTGTACGGCTGGTTGGGGCGGGCCGACCTGTCAAGTTGACACGCAGGACGGCTGTGTCGGCTCACCTTGCGGCAAGAATGGCAACTGCACGGATACTGTAGGTGGTTTTGCTTGCTTCTGCACACCGCCATGGGGTACATACCTATATACACACATAAAACCATATAAATGCAATAATTACAAACGAACCATCATGAAATAGATGGATATCTACCTGCATACATACACGTATAGTTAAGTATTTACGTACACATATGTACATGCGTACAGGTGGTTCCTTGTGCGATAAAGACCTGATCGACAATTGCCAACCCAATCCTTGTCTAAATGGGGGTACATACATACATACATACATACATACATACATACTTTACAGTAGATTACGTTACACACATACACACATACATACATACATACATACATAGGGCAGTGCACGGACGCTCCTAACGATTTCACTTGTACCTGCGTTGCTCCTTATGGCCAAAAGACCTGCGATAAAGACGTGGTACCTATGTATGTATGTATGTATTGTATGTGAATAATTCACTATTTCACTTGTACCTGCGTTGCTCCTTACGGTCAAAAGACCTGCGATCAGAACATGGTATGTACATATATGTATGTATGTATGTATGCATGTATGTATGTATGTATGTATGTATTGCATGTGAATAATTCACTATTTCACTTGTACCTGCGTTGCTCCTTACGGTCAAAAGACCTGCGATCAGAACATGGTATGTACGTATATGTATGTATGTATGTATGTATGTATTGTATGTATTGTATGTGTTCACGATTTCACTTGTACCTGCGTTGCTCCTTACGGTCAAAGGACCTGCGATAAGGACGTGGTACCTATGTATGTATGTATGTATGTATGTATTGTATGTATTGTATGTATTGTATGTGAATAATTCACTATTTCACTTGTACCTGCGTTGCTCCTTACGGTCAAAAGACCTGCGATCAGAACATGGTATGTACGTATATGTATGTATGTATGTATGTATGTATTGTATGTATTGTATGTATTGTATGTGTTCACGATTTCACTTGTACCTGCGTTGCTCCTTGCGGTCAAAGGACCTGCGATCAGAACATGGTATGCATGCATGTACGTGTGTATGTATGTATGTATGTGTATGTATGTATGTATGTATTGTATGTGAAAAATTCACTATTTCACTTGTACCTGCGTTGTTCCTTACGGTCAAAAGACCTGCGATCAGAACATGGTATGTACGTATATGTATGTATGTATGTATGTATGTATGTATGTATGTGTATGTATGTATTGTATGTATTTTATGTCAATAATTCACGATTTCACTTGTACCTGCGTTGCTCCTTACGGTCAAAAGACCTGCGATCAGAACATGGTACGCAAGTACGTATGTATGTATGTATGTATGTATGTATGTATTGTATGTATTGTATGTATTGTATGTGTTCACGATTTCATTTGTACCTGCGTTGCTCCTTACGGTCAAAGGACCTGCGATCAGAACATAGTATGCATGCATGTACGTGCGTATGTATGTATGTATGTATGTATGTATTTAGGTGAATAATTGTGACCCGAACCCCTGCCTGCACGCAGGAGTCTGCACGGATCTCATAGATGACTTCAGGTGTCTATCTATCTATCTATCTATCCATCTATCTATCTATCTATCTATCTATCTATCTATCTATCTATCTATCTACCTATCTATCTATCTATCTATCTATCTATCTATCTAATCTATCTATCTATCATATCTATCATATCTATCTATCTATCTATCTATCTATCTATCTATCTATCTATCTATCTATCTATCTATCTATCTATCTAATCTATCTTATCTATCTATCTATCTATCTATCTATCTATCTATCTATCTATCTATCTATCTATCTATCTATCTATCTTCCTATCTATCTATCTATCTATCGGCGAGCCTAACCCATGCCTGCGAGTCTGTACAGATCTGATCGATGACTTCAGGTATTTGATATCTATATCTACTTATCTATATGTATACGTAGATCCATATCTATATCTATATTGCACATACATGCATACATACAGGTACGAATGTGAATCTCCCTTCGGCGGCAAGACTTGCACCGAGGATGTTGTGGACGTTATACCTATATCTCTATCTGTCTATCTATCTATCTATCTATCTATCAATCTATCTATCTGTCCATCTATCTATCCATCTATCTTCTATCTATCTAACTACCCCTACCTACCTACCTACCTATCTATCTATCTATCTATCTATCTATCTATCTATCTAATCTATCTATTCAGGTGCGAATGCAAATCTCCCTTCGGCGGCAAGACTTAAGCCGAGAATCTTGTGGACTACCTATCTATCTATCTATCTATCTATCTATCTATCTATCTATCTATCTATCTATCTATCTATCTATCTCCACGAAGTGAACCAAGGCCACTTGAGGTGTCACTGACCCTCCCTTGGGCTTGATGTTTTGAAATGGGTGCCATCTGTCGACAGACAGAGAATTAGGGGATGGTGTGGGTGTGCTGGGCCCGTGGTGGGGTGCCTTATGTGTGCCTAGCCATACGCCTATGAGTCACATGCCGAAATGGCGACGGGAAGCACAATCCTGTTCCCTCAGGGTGCCCTTTCTCGCTTGTTGAGCCCGGAATAAAACCCACAGTGCTCTGTCGGTTTATACTAGACTGTCGAACAGTCTCGAAACTCCATCTGCTTACTGGGCCCTCTGTAATGGAGGTGGGAGCTCGTTCTGCAAGGGGCGCTTTATGGAACGAGCCCTGGCCCCGCCTGGTACTAGGGAGCTTTGGTATCGCCTGTATCAGTCCCTTCCGTGCAAACATCACGGCTTAGCTGGGCATCGGGTCAATACTTTACAGACTTCCTTGGTTGACGAAATCAGAAGCTCCTTTTTTCTGACATTAGTCGATATCTCATCTATCTATCTATTTGTTTATCTTTCTATTCAGGTGCGAATGTAAATCGACTTGCGCCGAGGATCTTGTGGACGCTATATCTCTATCTATCTATCTATCTATTCAGGTGCGAATGCAAATCTCCCTTCGGCGGCAAGACTTGAGCCGAGGATCTTGTGGACGCTATATTTCTATCTATCTATCCATCTATCCCATCTATCTATCTATCTATCTATCTATCTATCTATCTATCTATCTATCTATCATCTATCTATTTGTTTATATTTCTATTCAGATGCGAATGTAAATCTCCCTTTGGCGGTAAGACTTGCGCCGAGGATCTTGTGGACGCCTGCGAGAAGCGTCCATGCCAGAACGGTGCACGCAAAACTCATACAACAACAACAACAACAACAACAATAATAATAATAATAATCATTATTATTATTATTATTATCATTATTATTATTGTCAAGTTTAGCTGGGGGTGCACAGTAGGGGGATTGGGTGTGGAAAGCTTGCGACAATTATTATTATTAATTATTATAATTATTATTATTATTATTATTATTATTATTATTATTATTCCATCGGTCCTTTCCATGGGCTGATTGGTATAAAACTCCTAGAGTAATGTTCTATGCCGTCACTTCCTTTATTCCACCGATTGGTGTGGAGACTTTCCTTATGGAATGGAGGACTGGATGCACATGGCCTTTTGGCTCAGCAATTGGCAGGAGATACACTATTATTATTATTATTATTATTAATATTATTACTATTATTATTATTATTATGGACACCGTGATAGCCCAGTGGTCAAGTTCTACCATCTGGGCCCTGTCGCCAGTTCGATTCCCGTCGGTGCCACCAGTATTTTCATTGAACATACCGATCCGTCTGGACCAGTATTTTCATTGAACATACCGGCCCGTCTGGAAGTGTTGGAACTGCCCTTGCGGGGGTGTCATTAGAGCTTATCGTCAATTCTTCGTACTCCCCTCACGGGTGAGACGATGGAGGCGCATGTGCAGAAATGCATCAGCCATTGACAGAGAAGCACTATTATTATTATTATTATTATTATTATTATTATTATTATTATTATTATTATTATTATTATTATTATTGTGTTGACTGTGACATATTTGAGGGAAATCCCGATGAAAAAACCTAGTCACACTTGCTAAACAGAGTTCCAGCCCAATGGCCTCAAGGCGTTAAACTGTGACGCCAACTCATAACCCTTTGGTGGTAGATGCTGGGGAGGAGGGTCGTTGCGCGCGTAAAAGATCTTAAACTCCGCATATGCTGGTTTATAGCCCAGGACCCAGCAGACACCAGATTGTTATGGGTGGGGTTTCGAGGCAGCTCTAGCAACCGCGCTTGGTGTATGCACTTGCACATTCGGTGACGTCTTGCAAGAGGTTGATGGGACTGCGGAATAACCTCGGCTTAGTGCAGTCTTGCCCTCAGGAGCTCCATCGGTGGCCCCGATCATCAGGCGAGAGACTGACACGGGGGGGTGGAGGACCTCGAACAAGGGTATTGGAGGCTTATGTCCGTTGAGGATATGCCATTAGCTGCATCAGTACGCCTCAGATATAGTATTATTATTATTATTATTATTATTATTATTATTATTATTATTATTATTGTTGTTATTATTGTTATTATATTGGACACCGTGATAGCCCAGTGGTCAAGTTCTACCATCTGGGCCCTGTCGCCAGTTCGATTCCCGTCGGTGCCACCAGTATTTTCATTGAACATACCGGTCTATTTCTGGACCAGTATTTTCATTGAACATACCGGCCCGTCTGGAAGTGTTGGAACTGCCCTTGCGGGGGTGTCATTAGAGCTTATCGTCAATTCTTCGTACT
The DNA here is from genome assembly GCA_019918135.1 of Paulinella micropora. NCBI lineage: Eukaryota > Cercozoa > Imbricatea > Euglyphida > Paulinellidae > Paulinella > Paulinella micropora. Next base: position 180,517 of record WBZZ01000303.1, read on the forward strand.
CCCCTCACGGGTGAGACGATGGAGGCGTATGTGCAGAAATGCATCAGCCATTGACAGAGAAGCACTATTATTATTATTACTGTTATTTTATGTGGCACCTGCACTGACTTAGTAGATGGGTTCACTCGCACATGCCCAGTTAACCTGACTGACGGCGATACCGTCGTGTTTGCTGCTAATTTTGTTTAGGTGGCAAATGCACTGACTTAGTGGATGGCTTCACTTGCAAATGCCCTGTCAACCTGACCGGCGCCGTTTGCGACAATGACCTAGTGGATCAGTGCCAAGGCCGTCCTCCTTGCCAGCACGGTAACAGCTTGATCATTGATATTAACAATAATAATAATAATAATAATAATAATAATAATAATAATAATAATAATAATAATAATAATAATAATAATAATAATAGGCTTCCTCAGACTATAGCATCAGATCCAGATCCTGGACATGTGCCTCCATTGGGTCACCGGGGTCAGCCGATCCCAACGCATTGTCAGAACACCAAACAGACATAGCAGCAACAGCAACAGCAGGGGCAGATGGGGGCTGTGAAGTGCATGAAGAGCTAGATGCGAGGGTGTTAGCTGAAGAGAAGAACTCCGAGACACTACGCTGCGCTCCCGAACCCCTCTCTCTAGCCAGGACGTCCACTCTGCGCGGACGGCCGCGCCGCGCAACATCAACGTCACTTGGGGGAGAGGGTGGGACAGAAGCTGATGGAACCTCAGTGAGGTCAATCACCTCCTCGCCCCCATCCTCCACCCCAAGCTCCTCCCTTTTACCCTCCCTAGCAGACCAACACTCAGACACATATGATCCAAACAACACATCCAACTTTGGAGGGGGACGCAACGCTGTAACCCCTAACAACGCAGCAAGCCTAAAGTTACTGCGGAAGCGCGACTTCCCCTGAAAAAACTTACAAAACAATCGTGATTGATCCACAGGCGACATATCATCCCAACCCTGCCGCACAGAGCCCTCCCGCTCCCGCCCAAGCAACACATCCTCCACCACAACCTCACCGCCTACGACCTCACCACCCTCCTCACTCCCTCCATCCCCCTCAGCAGCCCCCACAGCCATGCCACCGAGCCTCTGCATACTCAGCAACAGCTGCTTACGTCTCCCCTCATGCATGGGGCAATCCCATAAGAAGTGTGCAAGGGACTCATTGACATCATCATGACAACAGAAGCAGCGAGGGGACATGCCACTGACCAACTTGCTGCGGTACAACCGAAGGCGGTTGTTGCAGCTGAGCAACCTTCTCCGAAGCAGATTATAATGCGCATCATCAAGGGCTACCCATCTTGGGAACTCCTTAGTTCCAAAGACTTGTCTTAGGATGACTCGCAGGCCATCAGTAAGATCGCTGCCTGCCTCTCGCTTGTCCCACATCAGTTGCTGCACCATCTTGACGTCCTGCTGAAGGGCCCACTTGTCCACAGTCAAAAACCAACCCTCGAGGTCCTTCTCTGAGCTATTTAGGAGCTCCTGAAGCCCTTGTTGTAGATCCATTGAGTCCCTGATAGCGCCTTCGGCCTCCGCAGTCCAGTCGGATTTGACTTGAGATGCGATGACAGGAAATCGCTTCTCCGGTAGAACACGCAGCCGTCCATAGAACTTCAGTTGCGCCGCCCGCCGCAAACGCTCCGCACTCAAAGAGCGCGCCAGAAAGAGTGTAATCCACTTGCTTGTCTTAGGGCTGATGCCGAGAATCATCCTCATGGGGCGCAGCATTGCTGCCTCCAGCTTGGTGAGCTGCGATACGGGGGCACGCCAGACATCGAAGGCGTACTTCAGCTTGGCCCCCACAAGTTGATTCCAGCACATGAGACGATACCTAGCTTGTATCTCACCTGCACACCACAAAGAGTACCAACCTGCGGTGGCGACTTCAGTGACACGCGTAGCCCGCAGGGCCTGCTCCTTCCACTTCAGGTCGTCGGTGATAACCACTCCCAGGTACTTGTACTGACTGGTGACACAAAGCTTCTGGCCGCGAAACCACACCACGGGCTCACCTCGCTCCCTGATACTTGGTCGTTTCGCCTTGCTCGACGTGTAAATGGGCATGATTTCCGTCTTGCCGGGCTTCAAGTTGACTTCCAGCCTGTAATCTTCCGCGAACTTGGCCACAACATTGACCATCTTCTGGAGCTCGGTGCGACTGTGAGCGATGAGGGCCACGTCGTCCGCGTATAGAAGTGCCGTAATCTTCCGCGAACTTGGCCACAACATTGACCATCTTCTGGAGCTCGGTGCGACTGTGAGCGATGAGGGCCACGTCGTCCGCGTATAGAAGTGCCTTGATGTCGTTCAGCCGCTTCACATCCGTGATCTTGAGGGCACTCGCCAGCCGATCACACAGCTCATCCATAAAGACGTTGAAGAGTGTGGGAGAGAGAGGGGACCCCTGTTGGACGCCTACACCCTCCAGTACTTCGGGGGTGAGTGCTCCATCAACTAGCACTTGCGACGAAGTCTGCTCGTAGCACCTGCGTAGCGTGCGCCAGAACTTGCCCCTTACACCCAGCTTCCAGAGCCTCTCAAATAGACCATCTCTCCAAACAGACGGGAAAGCCTTGCGTAGATCGACGAACAGGACATACGACTCCCGCTTCTGCTGCTGACGCCCCTTCAACCTCTGCCAAAGGGTAAAGACCTGATCCGTAGTGCGACGCCCCGGGCGGAAGCCTCCCTGCTCTGGACGTAGCTTATCCGGGCCATCCACGAAGAGCGTTAGACGAGTAGCTAATAAGGACAGATACAGCTTACCAAGGCAACTAATAATCGAGATATCCCTCCAGTTGTCAGGATCCGTAGGATCCCCACCCTTGGGGATATTGACGATGATTCCCTTGCCCCAAGCTTTTGGAGTCCTCTCGGCTTCTCGAATCCAGTTGAAGTACTGCGTTAAGTAGCCATTGATGTAGGCGCCGCCATACTTGAGCATCTCGTTCTTCACTTTGTCCTCGCCACAAGCTTTGTGGTTATTCAGGGCACGTTGCCTTGCAAGGACCTCCTCTTGCGTGAACGGCTTGTCCAGCTCTTCGCAAGTGTCTTCACCTACTTCGTGCTCCTTCATAGCCCGGGCCACCTCATCTCTGAAGCGATCGTTCCAGTGGAACTGCCGCTTAGCTTCGGCTTCCTCCCACTCCAGCGAGCCTGCTTCTGCACAGCACTCCACCACAACAGCCGCACTTGCCGGATTTTCCCGTGGCTTCACCGAATTTCTCCGAAATTCCTCCCACCGAGCGACCTTTTCCGGCAGCGTACACGCCAGTGAGCCATCCTCCCTTTGCACCGGCGCGGAGACCTTCGTTCTGCGTGCCCCGCCAAGCCGCTTCGCGAGTAGCCAAAAGCGCTTTGAGGATTGTTCGCGTTGACATTTGACCGCTTCTTCCTGCACTTGCTTGAAGGAGGCGGACTTCTTGGCCCGAGTTGCCTTCCGAATTTGCTTGCGGAGCCGTAGCCAATTCAGACGGGCTTCCGCATTCGATTCATCCCTCCTGTATGCTGCGTAGGCCTCCCGGCGCTGCTGAATGAGCTCCTTTAGCTCCCCGTCGAACCAATTGTTGGTGAAACGGGGTCGTATACATCTGGAGCCAAGGACCCGGTGCGCCGCCATTCGGAAGGACTGCGCCACTCGCTCGGTGACGTCATCTACCACCCGTTGGCTGTCGGCACCACCCGATAGGTCAAGCTCAGGCAGCTGATGCACTCCAAGCTTCTGTAGGCAATGCTGGAATACGTCATCGAACTTGTCGCGTAGATAATCCAGCGCTTGCTTCGCAGCGTGATCATTACCCGAGACACCAGCACCAATAAGCTTATCAACACGAAAGGACCTGTAAGGTTTCGCAGCCCGCTTTGGCCGGCGCTGGCCGCTCCACGTCAGTTCGGCCCATACTGCCTTGTGGTCCGTATCAAGATCATCTTCGCATACTCCGAACTTTGCTCCAGATGCCAAGCCAGGCGACGCGCAGATGTAATCGAGGAGGTGCTTGCCTGTGCCCATGCCGCGCTGCTCACGCCGGGACCACCAGTAGGACCCTTCCACTGGGCACGAGAAGCCGCTCAGATTTCGCAGGCCCGTAGCGACGAGGACAGCCGCGAGTCTCTTGCCGTTCTCCGAACGTACCGGTGCTCCCTTATCATCGACCTCCCCGTGTTGACCGACGATGCCCTCCTCTTTTCGGCTGCATGCCGGCCCGAGCTTCGCGTTGGCATCCGCCACCGTGACCACAAGACCTTTGGCTCCAAAAAAAGCTATAGCTGCCTGCCAGGCCGCATACGCCTCTGACGACTCTTCTTCCTGCGTTTCCTGGGGAAAGTAGCCGTTGCCCACATAGATATCCTGAGCGCCGGTAACACCCGAGGCGATACGCAGCCACACTTGCTGCCGGTGGTCGACGGGGGCTGACACCAGGTTGCAATACGGACCAAGGAAGTTAGCAACCGCGAATAGAACCCCACCCTTGCAGCGATTTTTCTCGCTGACCTCCGCAGGTTTTCCAAAAATCCGGAATCCATCCAGGCTGCATTTGGAAAGTTGCTTCTTGCCCATGCGGTGCTCCTGAGCCCCGATGACTAGCCAGCCCTCGTGCTTGTAGAATGATGCCCATTCCGCCGTGCCTACGTTGTCGTATCCCGTTTTACCCTGCCAGTTGTGACTCGCGACGAGTAGCTTGAAGCCGGTATCGAACTGCTTGGAGCGGTGCTTCTTGGCTCGTTTCCGGACCCGACGGCCGCGCTTGGCTTCCGCCCTCGTGCTGCCCCCCTCTGCAGGTGCTTGCGCAGGTTGGTCCCCCACTGCACTGGCCGCCGAATGCAGGGGCACCACATGCATATCAGCACACTCAGACACGCACTTAGGTGCATCGGCAGCCAATTCCGAAGACACCACCTGCACATCATCGACACATTCTTCATGCAGAGGCAAGACGCGATATCCCGTCGCAGCTTCCTCCTTCCGGACCGCCGCTTCCCCACGCAGATGGATGCGAATAAGCCTTCGGACACGTTCCCTGTCCCTGAACCTGCGCCCAAGGGCCACATTGACCCCTCTGCCGAAGAATTTGAGATGTTTGAGTTGCTGCAACGCCGTCTGCCTGCTGTCATCGTCCTCGTAGACCAGCTCCAGGTGACGAGACATTCGCTGGCCTTGCCACTCCATTACCGGGACCACCAGACCAAGACCGCTCATTTTGGAGGCGATCTCCTGTAGATTGGCGCGTTCTGAGAGCCCCCAGACAATCAGATTACGCCCGTCCTTGTCGTACCGATCTACCCGCCGGTACCGTCGAGGCGGCGGTGCCATCTGCCATATAGCGCCGCTCGCCTTATGTTGAAGCGCCGACCCGTGTGCCAGGTTTGGGGAGGAAGGATGAGGCGCAGCTAAGATAGCCTCTCCACGTGGTTCAGGAATTCCGTCATATACGCGAGCCCTCATCCTCCCATCCTGGGACATCGGGCCAGAGCCCGTCGAAGAGGCATTCCCACGGGGATTGTCCAGGTCTTCGGCGATTCTACCTTGTCCCATAAGGGCCACAGTGGTAGCTCCGTGCTTCGCGTATTTGTAATCCATTGAGAGTAGTAGACGGCCAATGTCGCTGGCCATCACCGCCGCGCCTCTTTACGCCGAGGAAAGCGCCCGTCCATGCAAATAGCATCGGCGGTATCTGCAACACACACTACACGCATTTCCGCCGGTGTCACTGGACGCTGCCGCGTCGCTTCGTGCCCTTCGGCGCCCGCCAGCACCCCCCAGCGTCGCCAGAACCTGCCTCACGCACTACACACACTCTCCATCGCATCGCCAACGCCTCTACTCTCATGCCTTATGGACTTTCAGCTGCTCCTAACAATACACATCATGAGGTACGGGTGTCCCCGAGTGGAGCCAGATCGGACGGCGTGCCGCTGAAACTCCTTCCCCCACGTGGGTATAGAAGGCGCGAACCTAGCGGTACCTATAGGGTCTTACAGACAAGTATAGTAATCCCAGCCGAAGCTGCTCAGTTAGAAATGCAACGGTGGAGGGTGTGAATGCATGGGGCAAGGCACGGCAACGCAGCAAGGCACTGGCAGGCATTGGGACCGACTGAAGCCCCTCTCCAACGTGCGCTCATCATGTGTTCCAGTTAGGCAAGCCCGAAGAAGCGAAGATAGGGAGGAGACAAAACCCAGATAGGATGAAGATAGGATGAACATGAAGCCGAAATGGAGCCGAGTTGGAACAGGTCAACTCGGCCCCATCTCGGTTCAATGTGAATCCTATCTTCAACCCATCTCGGTACTGTTTCCTCCGAATGCTCACCTCAACAAGATCACCAAACCGGAACTGGAAGCCCCCAGGCATTTACTCGGCAGGAAATTCGGCGAAAATGGGCTAACCAGGAAACCAGACCCAAACCAACAGCCAAGAAAAACGAGCCAACCAACAATCCAACAGACAACCCCACAACCTGCCTGGCCGAACCCCTACCGAGTAAATGCCCAGTTGAGAGTTGCGCATATCCCGGTGACCGCCCTCCCCAAGCGGTCACCTTCGTGGGGAGAGGCCCAACCACCTCCTCTTCCCATGGAGTGACATCTTGTGCACCCCTCCAGAATAATAATAATAATAATAATAGTAATAATGATAATAATAATAATAATAATAATAATAATAATAATAATAATAATAATAATAATAATAATAATAATAGTAATAATAGTAATAGTAATAGACCTAGTCGTTCAGTGCCAAGGCCGGCCACCTTGCCAGCACGGTAACAGCTTGATCATTATTATGGTTATTCATGCCTGTGATTATTATTATTATTATTATTATTATTATTATTATTATTATTATTATTATTATTATTATTATGTCACTATCATCATCATGATAATCTATTCATCATTACGACAATCTAGCTATTAGCCTTGTCTATCTCCAAACTGTACCTCTCTTTCTCTCCTGGCTTTATTTGTCGTTAGGCGGAACGTGCCTCGATGGCATTTTGTCTGCCCGTTGCGCCTGTCCGGACGCGTTTATCGGCGAATTTTGCCAATACAAATTCAGCCCTTTTTGTGCTAGCGCTCCCTGTCAGAACGGCGCGACATGCGTGGGTAATCTCTCTCTCTCTCTCTCTCTCTCTCTCTCTCTCTCTCTCTCTCTTTCTCTCTCGTGGGTGTGCCTGGGTGTCTGTGTATGTGTGTGTGTGTCTTTGCGCGTTTGCACTTCAAAGATATGTGAAAGGACTATGCTTGCATTCTAGGGTGTACATGTATTAATCAGTGCCACGGTTTAGCACACCTTGTTTTTTATATTATCTGGAATACTTTATTGTATCGTTTTGCTAGGACATCTTGTTGCTGTTTTTTCATATTTCACATATCTATGCCAGTTGTAGGTATGTGTATATGTGTGGACATGTTTGTTGCTGTTTTCTCATGTCTATAACCTTGGTATATATACACATACATGTACATTTACATTGTCATTTACGCATACATATACATATACGTTTACATATTCATTACATATACAATACATATACATATACATATACATACATATACATATACATATACATATACATGTACATGTACATACACATGTACATGGACTAGGTGACCCAAACAATCAAACCTATCAGTGCCCGTGCCCATATACATATGCATATACATATACATATAGATATGCATATACATATACATATACATATACATATACATACACATATACATGACCAGGTGACCCAAGCAATCAAACCTATCAGTGCCTGTGCCCAACCGCTTGGAAAGGTACATACATAAATACATACCTACAACACATACGTGCTGGCATAAATGCGCGTGAATACATATGCATAGTGCGAAACGGGCCAGACAGAAGGGCTTTTGTTTGGAGACGCATATGTACATACATGGGAATATACATACGTGCATTTATACATTCCTACATGGATTCATAAGTTCATACATACATACACACACATACATACATATATCACAGGCCCAACTTGCGCAGAGGATGCTCTCAACCAGTGCGATTCTAACCCCTGCCAGAACGGCGCCACCTGCTTCGACAAATTTCTCGACTTCGAGTGTGAATGCCCCCCCAAGTGGACCGGCAGGTCCAAGAAAAGCTCTATTTCACAGAATCAAGATAGATAGATAGAATAGATAGATGGAGTAGATAGATAGATAAATAGATAGATAGATAGATAGAGTGCGATTGTGCCAGTGGCTGGACTGCAGGTGGAAGAAAGCTCTATCTATCTATCTATCCATCCATCCATCCATCCATCCATCTATCTATCTATCTATCTATCCATTTATCTATCTATCCATCAATCCATCCATCCATCTACCCCTCTATCCATCTATCTAGGTTCTGTGAAACTGACATGATCGACCAGTGCTTGGGCAGCATGTGTGTCTTCAACGGGGGAAAATGCATCGATGGACATTTGGGGTATGAGTGCGTGTGCGACGAAGGGGTAATTAACACATACATGAATCGTACATACATACATACATACTTGCATAACCATACAAAAATACAAACAAGCATACATACCTGCATACCTACCCACGTGCATACATACATACAATCAGATCACTGGCGATGACTGCGATATCGACAACGCCGACCAGTGCGTGTTGCAGCCTGCCAACCCTTGTCAGAACGGAGGCACGTGCGTCGATGGCCACCTGGACTTCTGGTGCCAGTGCAAGAGCAACTTCCGAGGTCGGTGTAGATCATGGATCACTACTGTGTATATTGATGATATTCATGAAGTCATGAATGTATTAAGAATGTAATGATACTCAGAAAAGCACAAAGCGTAGAAGCCTAAACCACGCCTCGAAAGCACCAATGACCTAGAGAAGTCTTCTCTTCCTTCTTCCTTAGTTTTTCCTCCTGTATATGGACTCATCTACAAACAATCAGTCCGCCCCCTTCGGCTATCTATAGCTACGTGTTTGTATGTGCGTATGTATGTATGTATGTGTTTATGGATGTATCTATGTATGTATGTAGGTCGCCTCTGCGAACGGGACAACATCGACGACTGCCTGGGAGGGCAAAGATGCCTCAACGGAGGCCTTTGCATCGACGAGCAGTTTGATTTCGTCTGTCTGTGCACGGAGACATGGGAGGGGAAAACATGCGATAAGGCCAAGGCAAGTTGCATACATACATACATACAAACATATACCAAAGTTTTGCTGTTTTGCTATCCCTGCAAATAAAGACGACATTCAATGAGCAGCAGCAGCAACAACAACGACAACAAAAGTCATTCGTCACCGCCAAACTCGCACCACACCTACCCCTTTCCGCGCGATATCCTTGCACATAGTGAATTTCTCTTCCGTCCCTTCTTGTTTCATTCGACCATGTCCTATTTTTTCTCTCGGAAGCTCCCTTTGTCATCTCAGCAGCAGCAGCGGCGGAAACCACAAACCTTGTGTGTCGCCGTGAAAGCATCACTCAAACCCAAATTTCTTTGCTTGTTTAGACTAAAATAGATTGCGACAGCTTGCGCCCCAAAGCTGGAGACGACACTCTGGTATTATTATCATCCCTGAAAGGTGTTGGGTTTGGGGCGAGGGGGGAAATCGAAATTGTGTACACCCCCCCCCCCCCCCCCCCCCAAGACACACACACACACACACAACCATTTCCGCACCCATCGTGGTTTGTGTGAACCAGGAGTTGGGAGCTCATATTTGCAGGGTGGCTAGCCCCAGACTCGACGTTGATGCTGATATAATTTTTTTGGAATTCATGCAAACATTTCCGTTAGGGGAGTGTCCTGAACGCCAAAGTTCCTTGTTTTTTGGGAGTACTTACCGGTTACCTCCGGTAATGGAACGTACCCTGTCGGTTGTGGAAAAGGGGGGGGGGGGGGGTCCGAGGGCCCCCCCCCCCCCCCCCCCCCGAACCCCAGCCCGGCAATTGTACGTACCACGCGAATTAGCCTGCACCAAAATGAATGCCTGAGAATGCTCCAAGGCTCTAAGAGTTGTTCGAGAAGGGTTTATGCCGGTTACCTCCGGTAATTGAACGTACCCTGTCGATTGTGGAAAAGGGGGGGGGGTCCGGGGGGCCCGAACCCTGTAATGGTACGTATCCGAAGCGAATATGCCCGCACCAAAATGAATGGCTGAGAATACTCCAAGGCTGTAAAAGTTGTGCGTGTGAGAATATTCGAGAAGGGGGGGGGGGGTGGGCGCACCGCAAACCATCCTTATTATTATTATTATTATTATTATTATTATAAATCTGCCTTGGAGTGTTGACTGTGACATATTTGAGGGAAATCCCGATGAAAAAAACCTAGTCACACTTGCTAAACAGAGTTCCAGCCCAATGGCCTCAAGGCGTTAAACTGTGACGCCAACTCACAACCCTTTGGTGGTAGATGCTGGGGAGGAGGGTCGTTGCGCGCGTAAAAGATCTTAAACTCCGCATATGCTGGTTGATAGCCCAGGACCCAGCAGAAACCAGATTGGTATGGGTGGGGTTTCGAGGCAGCTCTAGCAACCGCGCTTGGTGTATGCACTTGCACATTCGGTGACGTCTTGCAAGAGGTTGCTGGGACTGCGGAATAACCTCGGCTTAGTGCAGTCTTGCCCTCAGGAGCTCCATCGGTGGCCCCGATCATCAGGCGAGAGACTGACACGGGGGGGTGGAGGACCTCGAACAAGGGCATTGGAGGCTTATGTCCGTTGAGGATATGCCATTAGCTGCATCAGTACGCCTCAGATATAGTAAATCTGCCTTGGAGTGTTGACTGTGACATATTTGAGGGAAATCCCGATGAAAAATCCTAGTCACACTTGCTAAACAGAGTTCCAGCCCAATGGCCTCAAGGCGTTAAACTGTGACGCCAAGTCATAACCCTTTGGTGGTAGATGCTGGGGAGGAGGGTCGTTGCGCGCGTAAAAGATCTTAAACTCCGCATATGCTGGTTGATAGCCCAGGACCCAGCAGACACCAGATTGTTATGGGTGGGGTTTCGAGGCAGCTCTAGCAACCGCGCTTGGTGTATGCACTTGCACATTCGGTGACGTCTTGCAAGAGGTTGATGGGACTGCGGAATAACCTCGGCTTAGTGCAGTCTTGCCCTCAGGAGCTCCATCGGTGGCCCCGATCATCAGGCGAGAGACTGACACGGGGGGGTGGAGGACCTCGAACAAGGGTATTGGAGGCTTATGTCCGTTGAGGATATGCCATTAGCTGCATCAGTACGCCTCAGATATAGTAAATAACAATAACAATAATAATAATAATAATAATAGTAGTAGTAGTAGTAGTTGTAGTAGTAGTAGTAGTAGTAGTAGTAATAATAATAATAATAATAGTAATAATAATAATAATAATAATAATAATAATAATAATAATAATAATAATAATAATAATAATGATAATAATAATAATAACAATAATAGTGCTTCTCTGTCAATGGCTGATGCAAATCTGCACATGCGCCTCCATCGTCTCACCCGTGAGGGGAGTACGAAGAATTGACGATAGGCTCTAATGACACCCCCGCACGGGCAGTTCCAACACTTCCAGACGGACCGGTATGTTCAATGAAAATACTGGTGGCACCGACGGGAATCGAACTGGCGACAGGGCCCAGATGGTAGAACTTGACCACTGGGCTATCACAGTGTCCTATATTACATTATTATCATTATTATTCAGCCCAATGGCCTCAAGGCGTTAAACTGTGACGCCAACTCATAACCCTTTGGTGGTAGATGCTGGGGAGGAGGGTCGTTGCGCGCGTAAAAGATCTTAAACTCCGCATATGCTGGTTGATAGCCCAGGACCCAGCAGACACCAGATTGTTATGGGTGGGGTTTCGAGGCAGCTCTAGCAACCGCGCTTGGTGTATGCACTTGCACATTCGGTGACGTCTTGCAAGAGGTTGCTGGGACTGCGGAATAACCTCGGCTTAGTGCAGTCTTGCCCTCAGGAGCTCCATCGGTGGCCCCGATCATCAGGCGAGAGACTGACACGGGGGGGTGGAGGACCTCGAACAAGGGTATTGGAGGCTTATGTCCGTTGAGGATATGCCATTAGCTGCATCAGTACGCCTCAGATATAGTATTATTATTATTATTATTATTGTTATTATCATCATCACTATTAGGTCTGTCACGAAGCGCTGACGATCGGAGAGTTGATCTATGAAACCAAGACAGAGACTATCCAATATGGGATACCCAGGGATTGGTCTTTGTCGCATATCACCGGCGGATATGCCCCGAAACCGGACGAATCAGCTGTGATCAACCCGAAGCAGGTATCTATCCATTATTTCATACTTATTCTATTATATTATATTATATTATATTATATTATATTATATTATATTATATTCTCTCCATCTATCTCCAATCTATCTGTCTATCAGGACGCACGGTCCTACTCCAGCGTGTTACTCCCGGCCGTCAACAATAGCATGTTGGACAGCCAATCAGCCTGGTGCGCCAAATTCAGCGATACAAACCAGTGGGTGGTCATCGATCTGGGGTCGACGATGGAAGTTGCTGGCTTGGTCACGCAAGGCAGGCAAGATGTAGACCAATGGGTGACGACATACCAAGTGGACGTGTCCCTAAATCGCAACACGTGGAACAATGTTGACCAAGAGCGGGTATTTGCCGCCAATACAGACCGGAACACTCGTGTAAGCAACAGCTTCAAAAACGTCATGAGTGCAAGATATGTCAAGGTCATTCCGACCGCCTGGAGCAACTGGCTGTCCATGCGCGTGGGCGTGGTAGCGACGGCGGGCACTAAGTGGGAAGTCTGGATAGCTGGTTCAACTGGCCAACAAGTCAAGAGTATGGTCCAGTACGACTGGACAGGCGATGGTGTATGGGATCGGTCCGAGCTATACCTGCCAATCACTTTGGCCCAGTCCGAATGGCCCGGGCCTAGGCAGGTACGAATCTATCTATTCATCTATCTATCTATCTATGATGTCATACATAAAAACATGCATGCATACATACATACATACATACATACATACATACATACATACAGGGGACATATTGGCAAAAAATCACGTCGGCGCAAACGGAGATGAAGTTGCTACGGCCCTACGAACCTTTTCAGCCACTGCAAAGAGGCCGTGTGTTCTGGTCGCTGTCCCAAGAAACTCCTGGCCAGCCGCTGAGTATGATGATGATTGGCTCCACGTTCCACGATCTCGATATCGCTGTGATGGTATCTATCTATCTATATATCTATCTATCTATATATCTATCTATCTATCTATCTATCTATCTATCCATCTATCCATCTATCCATCTATCTATCTATCTATCTATCTATCTATCTATCTGCCTATCTACCTTACCTACCTATCTAGGCTACTGACCCGCAGTCTAGGATCAGCTTGCTCGTGCCTCCTCACACGCCCCTCTACCTTCCACTTAGCACCACGGCGATCACAGAGGGAATAGGTCAAGTAGAGCCTGGATTAGCTGTAGGTTCTGGACTAGAGCCTACAATGGTCACGGCGGACATAAGCACGTCTACAACTACGACTATCATGCCTGCAATTACGACTATGACTACGCCTACAACTACTACGACCACGACTACCACGCCTGCAACTACGACTACGACGTCTACTACAAATCCAACAACTACGACTACCATGCCTTCAACTACGACGCCTGCAGCTACGACTACGACTACCACGCCACCAACTACGACTACGACCACGACCACAAAGCCCACTACGACCACGACCACAAAGCCCACTACGACGACTACCACCACAGCGCCTACCACCACAACTCCTACTACTACGACCACGACGACTACCCCCACGCCTACTACGACCACAAAACCAACTACGACGACTACTACCACAACGCCTACTACTACGACCACGACTCCTACAACCACGACCACCACGACGACCACCACCACGCCTACTACTACGACCACAAAACCAACTACGACGACTACCACCATAACGCCTGCTACTACGACCACGACTCCTACAACCACGACCACCACGACTACCACCACAAAACCAACTAAGACGACTACCACCACAACGCCTACTACTACGACCACGACTCCTACAACCACGACCACCACGCCTACTACTACGACCACAAAACCAACTACGACGACTACCACCACAACGCCTACTACTACGACCACGACTCCTACAACCACGACCACCACGACGACTACCACAAAACCAACTACGACGACCACAACGCCTACTACTACGACCACGACTCCTACAACCACGACCACCACGCCTACTACTACGACCACAAAACCAACTACGACGACTACCACCACAACGCCTACTACGACCACGACTCCTATTGCCAGGATCACCACGAGTACCACCACGCCTACTACTACTACGACCCCGACTCCTACAACCACGACCACCATGACTACCACCACGCCTACTACTACGA
>WBZZ01000303.1:200000-205000 GCA_019918135.1 Paulinella micropora
GACTAATTACTCTCCCACTTCCTAAGCTCACCCTAATTAGGAATGAAGGCCCGCAATGAACAAAATTAAAACGATTACTTTGCCGACAGATAATACTATCATTGTCTCCGAAAACAGGAGATGACGATCCGCCACTTCCGATCTAAACCCGCGTCACGCCGTGGCTAAGTCACTACTCGGACTGTCACCCCAACTTCTTGATCTCCCCCGAACTTAATACTCGGCCGCGGTTAATAAGCCTACCACTTACTAATCACCCGATGCCTGCGCGTTGAGACGGCCCTCCCGGAGCCAACGAGCATGAATGCGGGCCTATCGCACGATCGTTGTTATCTCCCCCCGCCTTCAGGTTTGCATCTTCTTTCCTCAGCCGCACGCCGACCCCCGCCTCTTTAATCTGCTTTTCCTCTTTCGCACATCCGAGCCCCTTGTTGACTTCCCCTCCTTTCTCCTTTTCCATCTCGTCCTTGTCCGAGTCCGATGGGTCCAATAGTTGTTCGCAGAACCGCTGTGCCGCCTTCATGTTAATGGCGAACTCCTCCTCCAACTCCTTCTTCACCGCCGTGCCTACGCCTTTTAGCATGTAGGCCTTCCCTGGCCTCTCCTCCTCACTCTCACTCTCACTGTCTGCTCCTGGCATCTTCTTCAGGGCACTCGGCCCATACTTCCTCTTGTTCAGCAAACTCATCGCCTTACTTATGTCCTTCTTCAACTTTTTCTCCTTCTTGTTCACTCCTTCTTCTCCCTCAGAGTCACTAGAGCTTTCATCCTTCTTCCCTCTTTCTTTCGCTTTCTTCCTCCCCTCTCCTTCTATCGTCTTACAATTGGTCATAGGATGATCTCCCCCGCACTTCGCACACTCCTTCGTATACTCAGCAGCAACATGCCCTTTCTCTCGACAGTTAAAGCAAGTCTTCGTCTCCTCTTTCTTCTTTCTTCTCTTCCCTTCTTATTCTGTGTGCTTGAACTTACACTTATCCATACTTGCACCCCACTGTCCTCTCAAAGACAAAACATTCCCCATGCATGACTCCCTCTATGTGCTTAAAGTTGCATGCCTTCCCTTTCAAGCACCCTCTCGCACTCTGAAAGAACACACATACCTTCTCAGTGCTTGCCTTAGCAGCATAAACAATTGACCCTCCTTCTTTCTTCTTTCCTTCTCCCTTCCCTTCCCTCCTCTCCTCATTGACATTTTGCCCAAAGTCAGGCGAATCATCCCTCACCAAGTCACTCACACTTCTCCCCGCCTTACCCGTCAATCTCTCATACACAAACAAAAACGCTCTCTTCCTTGGCTTCGTCACCTCTGCCTTCACACTACCTTCATATCTATGAGCCATCTTATTGTTCTCCTCCCTCTCTAACTTCTCTTTCTCAGTGATAGCTCTCTCTTGGGCTGCCTTTCCTTCAGTCTCAACTGATTCTTGTGCTGAGGGTGAAGCTAACATACTCCCCTCACCTCACTTGCCTTCCTCAGTCTTTCCACCGCCTCTTTCAGCCTCACGCTCGTCCTCTTATCAGCAATGCTGGGTGTGCTTTGCTTCATGGTTAATGGTGATCTCATTTCTGTCTCCTCCCTTTCTTTTCTCGTCACCTCCCTCACACTTTCCTCTTCCTCCTTCTCTTTTTCTTTTCCCCCATCCCCATACAACTCCTCCCACAGCCACATATATTTAGGCACATCCTTCCCTCTAGACTGCAATGCAGTAATATGTTCTTCATGAACCATGCGATAATGTTCATTTACAGGTTTGAGGGCTCCCTCTAAACCTTTCTCCCCCAGTGTCAGCAAAACAGCTCTTCTCCATTCCTTGAATTGTTTTTTCCCATCGTATGCTTCTTCATTATTTTCCCCTTGTGTTACGTTTCCCCTCCTCTTCACTGTCGTGAGTTGGTACCTTTCCTCTACTAGCGGGAACGACATGTCTGCAGCAGCTGCAGTGTCCCAGTTAGCTTGCTTGACGATACCTCAGTCCAAGCCTCCCCCTTTTCCCTGATGGTCTGTGCTCACCAGCACTCACTCCCCTTTTCCCTGTGTAGAAAGTCCGCGGTGCTTCAGTGTCCACCGACGTTGTCCACGATCCCTCCCTTTTCCCTTTTCCCAGTTAATCTTTTTTCCCGAGCCCCAGATCGCCCAGATGGCACCTAGATGGCGAAAGTATTTTGTTGTGCACTCCCCCTCAGGTAAGCAGTATGCTTCCCTGTCTGTGCCACTCAAGGTGTGGCACTACCTATCCAGCGGTTGCCCTTCTGGCCTGAAGGGTCTTGGATCCAGCTAGCTTCTTTTCTGGTTTGCGCTTCAGGGTGTTCAACGCTCAAGGCTCATAACCCTTAAGAAATCTGGACCGGTTGTAGTGGCTCAGGATCGAACTAGGGCATCCCCCAGTAAGTCCCCCAGTATACCAGTTCAAATATTTACTTATTCAATGGTTCTGATCAACAGACACGATCCCGCCACAGAAATCAAAAGTGATGGGACTGTGTGGGAATGGTGCAACTGAAAGGTCAGTGGAACTGGGCTCGAAATTGTCTACCTGGCTAGTTCCTACGGCTATCCTGGTGTCTATGAGCCCTGTGTTGTGCTTGGGTCATTTTCATGGTCGATTTCTGGCTGTGTGTCTATCTCCCCTCAGTTGCATCTTCCCATACTACTTTAGGTTCAATTGACTCCCTTACCCTACTGAGATCAAAACGGACATTTCTGACTCCTGATAATACCTTCTGTCCGTCCCAAACTCTGTACAAATCTCGATGCATATCGTATCCAACTAACTTTACTAACTTACCGGGCATGGATCCTTTACCGTTTACTTTTCCTACGTGCATTACCCCCATACACCCCATTGGTCGCAATTGGTGCAATGGCGGTGCCTGTTTGAACAGTAACTGATAAGGGGACATGCCCTTATGCTGTCCTTTAGTTAAAGGCAAAATATTATATAACACAGTGGCTGTATGTTCCATTTCTGCCCAGAAGTTAGGCGGAAATCGAGCATGCTGCCTAAGTGCGCGAGCAGGCCCCCCCGCCACCCCATTCATTCTCTCGACAGTAACGTTCGTACTCAGTGGTAATGATATGACTGAAATAGGTAATGCCTAAAAAGGTAGCCACCAGTACCAGAAATGTCACAATATGACTAGTACTTAGTATTAATATTAAGGGCCGCTATGACTAATTACTCTCCCACTTCCTAAGGGTCGTCGATGGATCAAAAATTTGACATCGGCCCCACCCTGTACGTACTCAAACTTGATTTCTCTCTCTGTTGACTTTTATTTATCTATGCCAGCAGCATGACAACTCCTCGAGACTTCCTCTTTCTGTTCCCCCCTTTTTTTTTGAATTATGTTATAAACTTGCAGAGAGATTGAAGAGAGAAGATAAAATTTCTAGTCTAGTTTTTGTTGCTGCTTTTTCTTAATCATGGTGTCCACTTTGCTACCGTTTTTTGCGTCATTTGTAATTTTTTTTTTTTTTTTTTTTTTTTTTTTTTTTTTTTGTATCAACTGCAGGCACTTTATGCATTTTCAAGTTCCATACTGAGATGTTGCCAACTATACTCAACCTCACTTCCGTGGAGCTCGCAAAAGATCCAATCCCCCCGTATGAGATTCCCCCTTACAGAGGATGAGTTTTGGGTTTTTAGGCCTCCTAATTCGTATATCATTAGCAGATAGGGGCCGAAGGAGGTGTCACTGGGGTAAGGTAAGTGAAGTGGGCACAGACTGCCTGCCGGGGGATGACTTTAGTAAGTTTATTGCACTCAATCGGTTCGATGCTATTTTCAGATGTTTGACATTTGGCCCCCCCTCATCAGACACTGACCCTTTTCTTCCCATTCGCGCTTTTGCTGAGGCAGTTGGCAAGAAGGCAGAGCAATCCATAGTGCCAGGGCTTATAATTACTGTTGATGAAGCGTGGGGCAGTATACAGGAGATAAAATGCCTGGCAAAATGGTGATCCCCAGGAAGCCGATCCCTGTTGGGAAGGAGTATCATACAGCCTGTGACGTGGAATCGGGCATCTGTATCGCAAAGGAGATGGTTGAGGGGCAAGTGAGAGATCGACAAAAAGAGTTTGCGGCTGCTCTGGGGGTTACTACTGCAACTACGCTTAGGTTGACGAAGCCGTGGTGGGGAACGGGCCGTATCTTTGTCGGTGATTCGTGGTTTGCCTCTGTCAAAACAGCCCGTGATGGAGATGAAGAAAAGGGGATGTGATTTTGTGGGCATGGTTAAGACTGCGCACTCAGGGTTTCCTGTGAAGTTACTTCATAGCTCAAGGGGCGGGGCCAAGGGGGATTTAGCCTCAGCTACATGCGAAAAGGATGGGTTAAGCTGCTCGCAGTCAACCAAAACGATCATAATCAGCAGCAGATTATAGCTACTTGCTCTACTACTTTGGCGGGTAAACCTCGGAATGCGCGTTTTTCTCACTCACAGCCACAAGTCCCGCGCTGCCAGGCCGTAGCTTTGTATTATTCAGCTTTTAACGCAGTCGATATGTTCAATGCCGCTCGCCACGGGTCCAATTCTCTCAACCTCTCTGTTGCCACCCATGTCATTGATTGGGCTAAGGTAGATTTCTTCATTTTGATTGACTTCATTCTCACCAACGCGTACAGGCATTATCTCAAATTTTCTGTCACTGTTTTAGCCACCCTAATCTAATGAAAGGTGATGGCAGGCCGGGCTATTTCAAATCCTTGGTCGCGAAAGGGCTGTTAAGGAAGGTCGATGAGGCTGAAATAGATGCTATTCTTGCCCCTCCCCGTGTGGCAGAAGTCAGTATCGACCCCAACCCACCCTCATGCATGCTTCTGTCCAGGTATCCAATGACAGTTCAGGGAGATAAGGTTAAGAAGAAGCGGGAGGCAGGTGACGCCTTCCCTGGTAGTACGGAGAGGAAGAAGAGACGTAGATGCAGTGTGTGCCTGTATGCGTACTCAGAGAAGAAGGTGAATTTTACTGAGTATCACTGCGCGACCTGTGGACCA
>WBZZ01000303.1:222500-227500 GCA_019918135.1 Paulinella micropora
CAACACAGAAAGCAGCGACACAAACCAAAAGTTTAGAGACATACAAACAACAATAACAAAAGTCATAGAACACTTCGAACGAAAACCAAAGCAATGCAATAGAAGAAAAAGCTGGTGCAGCCCCATAATAAAGAGGCAAATAAGAAAAAAGCACCTACTATATAAAAAATGGAGAGATAACCCAACAACAGAAAACAAACAAGCATACAGGACACAGAGATACAAAGTCGACAAAATAATACACAAAGCAAAAAAAGACGAAGTTATGAAGACGCTAGAAGAAAATAAAAACAACCCAAAAAAACAACATAGAAAACTCAGAGAGTTAGTACCTAACAACAAACCACCGAGAGCGTCGCCAACCACAATACAATACAACAACAAAACATACACAAACCCCATAGAAATAGCAAACGCACTCAACGATCATTACATAACAATAGGCAAAAAAAACAAGCAACAGCATACCAACAACCGAACATAAACAACAACCAGAAGAGAAAGCGGAAGAAAACAAACAAACACATCCAAGCTTCAAACTATATAACACAACAGAAGACATTGTAAACAAAACACTTAAAAACATAAACAGAGATAAAGCAGAGGACATATACAAAATAAAACCAACACTTATAAAAGACATGCACGCCTTCCTCGCACCTATACTCACCAACCTCTTCAACAAAGCCATAAATGAAAATAAATACCCAGACGCACTCAAAACAACAAAAGTAATAGAACTATACAAAGCCAGCGACACAAGCATGCCAGCCAACTACAGACCGATATCATTACTACCTATAATAGCTAAAGTATTTGACACAATAATAAATAAACAAATAATGGATCACCTAACAAAACACAACATAATATCACATACACAATACGCATTTCGACCTAACTCAAGCACAACCATGACAGTCCAAACCATAATAAACCAAATACAAAAACATAAAGACAAAGAAGAGCTAGCACTAGCTCTCTATGTAGACCTCTCGAAAGCATACGATACAGTAGAGCATTCAAAGCTACTAGACAAACTTCGACGAAATTTTAATTTCAACGAAGGTACAGTCCAGTTCTTTGCATCCTACTTCTCGAACCGCATTCAAGAAGTCCACACACAATATGCCAAGTCTCACAAACGCACCATCACACATGGCATCCCGCAAGGCAGCACACTCTCCACCACCTTCTTCCTACTCTACATAAATGACATAATCAATATTATACAACAAGGGACAGTATACACATATGCAGACGACACCACACTCATAATAACAGCTAAAAATCCTAAAAATCTACAAGAAAAAACACAAACAGAAATAACGAAATTAATAAACTACTTCCACTCTAATAACCTAGTACCCAACCCAACAAAAACAACATACACAATTTTCCATAAAACAAAACAAAATATCACAATAACAATAAACAACCATACCCTCGAGCAATGCCAACACGCAAAACTCCTAGGCATAATACTACAAGATAACCTTAAATATGACCAACATATTAACAACATAATCCGTAAACTCCAACCCACAATCAACTCATTACTATATGCTAAAAAATATCTAAACATAAAACAAATGAAACAACTATATTATACACACATATACCCACACCTTATACAAAACATCTCCATCTGGGGGACGCATGACAACAAAAAGAAATATATACAACCACTCATAAAAATACATAAAAAATAATCAGAATAATTGCAAAAACACATTACCGCGCACATACAAAACCAATCCTAAACCAACTCGAACTGCTTGACATCACCCACCTATACACCCTCCGTGTATGCATAGAAAATCACCCATTCATTTACCCTAAAAAACATCTCAACAGACCACTCCACAACAACACCTTTACACCAATCAATATCATACACTCATACAAAACCCGATACTCAACAAAAGGCAGCCTCTTTGTTAACCATAAAGACCCATACCTCACCAAGATCTTTGCAGATCAATGGAAGTCAATCCCAAAACATATAACAGATGAAACAAAAATCAAACCATTCAAGAAAGCACTAACTGCATATCTACTAAAACACCAACAAACATCATAGTACATATAACGTATGCACACACGCGGAAGGAAAAAAGAAAAAGAAAAAAAAAAAAAAAAAAAAAAAAAAAAAAAAAAAAAAAAAGATAGTGGGGGGGGGGGGGAGAGGAGAAGAACACTAGGCTTGCTCCTTTGTCTACTACCTGAAGAAGAACTATCCGAATCAATCGACGTATATGGTCAACCACGCGCACTCCCAACTTCCCCCCCCCCCCCCCCCCTCTCTCTCTCTCTTGTACTCTTTTCTGTGAAAAAAGAAAAGAGAGGGGGGGGCCGCCACACATTCGACTACACCTTTACAATTACATAACCATAACATAGCATAATAATATATATCACCGCGCAACATATCTAAGCAAAAAATATTAATTTTAATAACTATAATACAATATCAACAACTTCCACCCCCCTCCCACCCCTTTTCTTCTTTTATTCTTCTTCTAGAAAAAAGAAAAGAGAGGGGGGGGGGGGGGGCCGCCACACATCTACACCTTTACAATTACATATCCATAACATAGCATAATAATATATATCACCGCGCAACATATCTAAGCAAAAATATAAATTTTAATAACTATAATATAATATTAATACTGAGCCGCTGAATACTAATTTAATTTTTAATATCTTCCTTAATACGCTCAACTGAATAACTAGGTTCCCACCTTTGATAAAGGTATAACTTACTAGCTATACTTTTCACGTGGAAATACCCTGAGTCCAATTGTAAAAATTGTTTTCTCAATAAAAACGAAGAAGAAGAAGAAGAAGAGAGAAAGAAAGAGAGAGAGAGAGGAAGAAAGAAAGAAAGAAAGAAAGAGAGAGAGAGAGAGAAGAGAAAGAGAAGAGGAGAGAGAGAGAGAGAGAAAGAAAGAAAGAGAGAGAGAGCGAGTGAGAGAGAGAGAGAGAGCTATTTGGTGAAAATGTAAATTTCTAGAATCTAGATCTTCCTCCTTACAATCTTCAACTAGTTCCTAGATTTTTATCATTTTTGCCTAATAGTCAAACATGATAAAATGAATTCACCAGCCAGAGAGAGAGAGAGAGAGAGAGCAGCCAGAGATATCGCGGGTTCAACCCCGCTAGACCATCCACCAAAAACAAAAAACATTGAGCAAAACGACCGGGTAATCCGCCTTTGATAAATGTATGTTATTGTGACACACTTTTCACGCGGTGTTCTCCCAATCCTGTTGAGCTATGGTAAAAATATAAATTTCTAGAATCTAGATCTTCCTCCTTACAACCTTCAACTAGTTCCTAGATTTTTATCATTTTTGCCTAATAGTCAAACATGATAAAATGAATTCACCAGCCAGAGAGAGAGAGAGAGAGAGAGAGTGAGAGATCAACTGAATAACTAGGTTTCCACCTTAGATAAAGGTATAACTTACTAGCTATACTTTTCATGTGGACGTTCCCTGAGCCAGATTGTAAAATTATTCTCTCAATAAAAGCGAAGAAGAAGAAGAAGAGAGAGAGAGAGAGAGAGAGAGAGAGAGAGAGAGAGAGAGAGAGAATGTGTGTGTGTGTGTGTGTGAGAGAGAGAGAGAGAAAGAGAGGGGGGGCCGCCACACATGACTACACCTTTACAATTACATATCCATAACATAGCATAATAATATATATCACCGCGCAACATATCTAAGCAAAAATATAAATTTTAATAACTATAATATAATATTAATACTGAGCCGCTGAATACTAATTTAATATTTAATATCTTCCTTAACACGCTCAACTGAATAACTAGGTTTCCCACCTTTGATAAAGGTATAACTTACTAGCTATACTTTTCACGTGGAAGTTCCCTGAGTCCAATTGCAAAAATTGTTCTCTCAATAAAAACGAAAAAGAAGAGAGAGGAAGCAGAGTTGTGGCTACTTTACCCGTATCATGCAGTGCAAAATGGCAAATTCTCCTGGTCTTTTTTCGTGTCAGGAAAATAGGCAAATCAAACACAGCAGGCCAAATTATTTTTGAAAACTAATCGTTCTTTGTAAAGCACCGGTACCATACTTGCAGTGTGCTTTACAAACATCAGTGGTGTAAAACATGATGGGTTTGTCCTGGTAGTGATTATTATTATTATTATTATTATTATTATTATTATTATTATTATTATTATTATTATTATTATTATTATTATTATTATTATTATTATTATTATTATTATTATTATTATTATTGGACACCGTGATAGCCCAGTGGTCAAGTTCTACCATCTGGGCCCTGTCACCAGTTCGATTCCCGTCGGTGCCACCAGTATTTTCATTGAACATACCGCTCCGTCTGGACCAGTATTTTCATTGAACATACCGGTCAGTCTGGAAGTGTTGGAACTGCCCTTGCGGGGGTGTCATTAGAGCTTATCGTCAATTCTTCGTACTCCCCTCACGGGTGAGACGATGGAGGCGCATGTGCAGAAATGCATCAGCAATTGACAGAGAAGCACTATTATTATTATTATTATTATTATTATTATTATTATTATTATTATTATTATTATCATTATTATTATCATTATTATCATTATTATTATTACTATTATTACTATTTGAAAAAACCTAGTCACACTTGCTAAACAGAGTTCCAGCCCAATGGTCTCAAGGCGTTAAACTGTGACGCCAACTCATAACCCTTTGGTGGTAGATGCGGGGGAGGAGGGTCGTTGCGCGCGTAAAAGATCTTAAACTCCGCATATGCTGGTTGATAGCCCAGGACCCAGCAGACACCAGATTGTTATGGATGGGGTTTCGAGGCAGCTCTAGCAACCGCGCTTGGTGTATGCACTTGCACATTCGGTGACGTCTTGCAAGAGGTTGCTGGGACTGCGGAATAACCTCGGCTTAGTGCAGTCTTGCCCTCAGGAGCTCCATCGGTGGCCCCGATCATCAGGCGAGAGACTGACACGGGGG
>WBZZ01000303.1:240000-242500 GCA_019918135.1 Paulinella micropora
TATATATGCATGGAACCTGTAAATGCCTACTTTGGCATAGTATTACTCCGGTAGAGTCCTTGCACCATTTTTTGACTCATACTTTGCAGTAAATTGCCTTTGTGTGTGTGTGTGTGTGTGTGTGTGTGTCTGTGTGTCTGTGTCTGTGTCTGTGTCTGTGTCTGTGTCTTGTGTGTGTGTGTGTGTGTGTGTGTGTGTGTGTCTGTGCGTGTGTCTTGTTGTAGGCCGCGTGGACTCTTCACCACTCCTGTCAGGAAGGTCACGTTCACTTTAGTCTCCTCACTGTATTGTCCTTGTCTGTGGGTAAATATCCCCCCGCCCCCCCCCCCCCCCCCCCCTTGCCTGGGAAATACATTACAACTCTAAGGATTGGCCTCGATGTTGTTTGCGTGGTTGTAGGGTGTTACTGAACGGCCGGAAGAGAAATGCCAACTTCATCCACCAGTCTGCCTACGTCACCCAAAAAGACCACTTGCTGCCCAACCTCACAGTCAGGTCACCACAAGCCCATGTCGGTGAAGTTTTATTTAAAAGTAAGCTGCATGAAGCTTCATGCTCATGCCAGTGAAGGCAGAATGTCAGTGAAGCTTCAAATTTCACAAGAGGCTGCATTGAACTTCGTACTGATTTCTTTCACACGTCCGCTATCTTTCCTTTCCTTCTTTTCCTTGCTTTAGGGAGACCCTGATGTTTACGGCGCGGTTACGTCTGCCCTCTTCTGTTTCTTATGACGACAAAGTCGCAGCAGTCGATCGGGTGACGACCACAGCATGAGCAGTTCCTAGTCTTAAGTGCAATTGACAAATAATGCAAGCGCGTCATCTCTTAAGAGAAATTGACAATGAATTCAAGCGCGTCATTCTCAGCCTATGCTGGTCGTGAGTACTTGTGCAGTGGTTCAGTTGAAGGCTCTTACGAAGACCTTTCTGATGAGCCACGATACAGGTTTGCGGCGCAAGGAGTGGCTGAGAACAAAACG
Organism: Paulinella micropora; assembly: GCA_019918135.1. NCBI lineage: Eukaryota > Cercozoa > Imbricatea > Euglyphida > Paulinellidae > Paulinella > Paulinella micropora. Next base: position 240,980 of record WBZZ01000303.1, read on the forward strand.
CGTGAAGTCATTATTTATTGTACGTCAAAACCAGGAATTCGTCAAATGTTGTTTTAGGTGATCCAACAACTAGGCTTGAAGGATTGCCAAGACACGCTAGTTGGTGGCACCAGCCTTGTACCAGGAGTCTCGGGAGGCGAACGGTTATCTTCCTCTACTCACATGTGGATAATGCTCAGAATTCGCGAATTTTGACAATAGTTTCTGGTGAATTTGGTCGAAATTCCCGTGAAGATATGGCAAAAATAATTTTTCTCAGAAATGTCATCATGCGCCGTTTTATAAGCAATCAACAAGGCCTGAGCGCTTGAAATCGTTGTTAGTTGTACTGAAGAAGTAGGAACTTCTCATGCTTCAGAGGCAAAAATTCATATGGTAAGCAACATCTTGACCGTAAATTTCGTGAAATTTCATGCAAATATTTGATAATCCTGGGAATGATCCTCATGTGCTTGCTTTGGTTCAGGCGGCGTGTAAGCATTGGTGTAGAAATGATGACGAATCCGAACGTGATGTTCCTGGACGAGGTGTTATCTGCACACCTATCTATCTATCTATCTATCTATCTATCTATCTATCTATCTATCTATCTATCTATCTATCTATCTATCTATCTATCTATCTACAACAGACACATTCTGTGCGTGTCTTCGTGGAGAACTCTTCTACAAACTTGAGCAAAGTGCAAGGACATAACCTTTATCTTGTACGCTTATTTTAGTTTGCACAGAGATACACACAAAGATGAAGTATTTACTCAAGCCTACAGATCCCGATTCTCTCTCTCTCTCTCTCTCTCTGTATGTGGCTGTCTCTGTCTCTCTCTCTCTCTCTCTCTCTCTCTCTCCCCCCCCCCCCCCCCCCCCCCCGTCTCTCTCTCTCTCTCTCTCTCTCTCTCTCTCTTTCTTTCTTTCTTTCTCTCTTGTAGCCAACTTCAGGGCTGGACGCGTCAACTGCTTTTCGTGTGGCACGGCGCTGTCAGCAGCTTGCTAAGGAACATGGCCGTGTGGTATGTATTCATTTTATATAAGAGCTCTTAAGAATGAAATTTTTTCCTTGCAACACGGGAATAATTTTCAGACTGAGCAAAGTAGTCCACCGTTATGGCGAAAATAATTTATGATTATCGTAATTGTGTTCGTGCATCTCTTCCTTTTCACTCGAGCCCTCTGCTTCCCTCGTAAACATGTCTCATATTGGTATATATCCTTAGCCATTTTCCCTGTTCGCTATCCCCTCCCTTCTTTCTTTGCCGGTTGTCTTTGTGTATGGCATAGGTTATGATGTGCATACATCAGCCTAAAGCGAGCATTTATCGCATGTTTGACAAGGTCACTCTTCCCCTGTTCAATTTTTGCCTCGCTCCCCCCCCCCCCCTCCTTCTATTGCGCTCTCTCTCTCTCTCTCTCTCTTTTTTCTTTTTTGAGTTCTATCTCTTTCCATGCTCGATGAAGTGGTTATTATCAACTTCCTGTCTTGAAACACTCGATGTGTTTTCAGCCTATGTGGTGTGTGTGTTTT
>WBZZ01000303.1:255000-268599 GCA_019918135.1 Paulinella micropora
GTAATAAAAAGTTCGTATGTATGTGTTTTTTTGCTGTGCAGATCCTGAAATATTTAGACTTCGAAGACTTTGACATCTGGTATTGTCTTATCATCATGGCCGCTATGATAGTCTTCTTCCGATGTGTAGCTTTTCTCTTCCTTGCGTACAAGGACCTGCCCAAACTTCGCTTTTCATAACAGGAAAATGAAGGGGAGAGGATTGAATAGACCCACATAGCAAAGGCCTCGTCCATTTGTCATCATCATCACCATCATCTTAGAAGTTTTAATGATTCATGTGTTGAACTCATGGTAAAAATCTACTATATATTAAAAATTAACAAACATTACGGGTATTTTTTTTTTCTTTTGAAGTATATATATATATATATATATATATTATATATATATATACATATATATTTTGCTAATATGATAGTACAATGAGAAAGACAGTATTCCCACCCAAATTCGTAGCGGTTGCAGGGAACTGACACTAGAACCACCAACAACAGGGACCGTGGCACCGACGGATCGGGTTTGATGGTTGGGGGAGCATTTGGCCTTGAGCGTGGCAGCCCGCTAGGATCTGTGCGCAAACGGTCAACTGAAAAGACACAGATGCACGTCGTAGAGAATGAAAAGAATAAAAAGAAGGAAATAAAGTAGGGAAAAACGAAAAAAAAAAAACAAAAATTAAGCCACAGGACTCAGAGAGTAAACAAATGAAACGAAACCTAGTAGTTGAATCCAGAGACTCGAAGTTTGAACCGGCTGGCATGTCAATTCTGTCCGGGGTGCGCCCATTGTACGGAATAGTATTAATAGTATTTAGTCATATCGGCCTCTACATGTTTTACACTGATAGTTATTAATATTTCTAGTACTGGTGGCCAGTCAATTCCACTGTTGGAGTCCTTTATACGACTGATCATTGAGAGTAAACAAATGAAACGAAACCTAGTAGTTGAATCCAGAGACTCGAAGTTTGAACCGGCTGGCATATGTCAATTCTTTCCGGGGTGCGCACGTTGTACGGAATAATATTAATAGTATTTTGTAATAAGACCGGAGGTCTACCCTTACGAGCTCAATGAAAAGGTAACAAAGGAATTTTAATAATTGAACACAACTGGTTCACTACTAACGACCACTTCTATTACAGAAAGGGTTGTCAGGAATGAGCCCAAACAACAAGCCAGAGGGAAAACACCTGTCAAACCGGAGTGTCCCTTTGACTGGTTCCCTGACATGATGCGTTACGTCCGTAACCTGCACAAATGCCAAAACACACCACAAACCACAACCCATAAGTGCGTTTTCCCTTATTTAGCCATAAATTCCCAGTCACGGGAAAATGCCAAATTTCACGGTTTTTCCGTGACCTTTTTCCAAAACTTCAAACGGTTACTACATGTACTGTAGAAGGATCGGGTCAACGCTATTAATGTGGGAGGTTATTCCATATGGATGCTACACAACTGTGTATTCTGCATCCTAATAACCCTCTCCACGCCGGTAAACGGTTAAGTGTAAAATGTAGGTTTTAAGGTCCTATGGGGGTCCAAGCTTCGTAGCTTTTCCTCCATATTCCTTATCCTACTACAACATTAAAACCGGATATATTAATCAGAACCGGAAATGTAATAAGAATTCATCTTAAATTACATTTAATAACAAGAAAATACTTCCAAGAGTACATTCCCGTAAAGCCCCAATAGCGTATAAACGATGTAGTATACCGTGGGTGTTACATAGCACCCCTTCCCCCTCCTTTGAGATCGCTCGGATCTCAATCCTGGAGTAATACCACCGGAGACTACATCTCGTATAATCTCGTCAGTACCGGCTTTTTGGGGAATCCCAGCCGATTGTCCACCATCCCAAGAGCTACCCTAGCTCGACCCCTGATCAAATCTTATCAAGAGCCATCCAACAGATTAAAGGCTTGTGCTTCATGTGGGCTAAGTTCCGAGACTTATTGTTGCACGAAGATCGTGAATCATGGCACTCGACCAGCTCACGTCTTCAACCCTACGCGCGCGATTTCCCGAAGTCACAGACCCATAGTCTGGCCGACCACCAGCCAGACCCTGTCTAATCCGTCAAATGTGAATGGTGCCTTGGCCCTGAAGTCCGAATTGACCGAACCCCAAAGTCCAACCCTTAAAACGACGATGGCCTTTTCGCCGAGTTCCCTTGTACTGTGCCCGTAAAGTTTTAAAGTTGAGTAGGACCCTCAGTACTGTTTATCCCACACACTATTGTCAATGTGTGCCCAACTGCCCTCCGACCCGCTTTTCCGTTCCTTCTTTTTAAAGTTGCATCCCGGATGCCCCTTATCCCTTTAGGCTCGGATGCTTCTTCCCCCGCACCGTTTCAGTTGCATGTGCACCCCCGATTAGCCTTAAGTCAAGCCCGCTTTGCTTGAGCGAGTCCCAAACCTTCTGTGGAATGTGCCCGTCGTGCAACTCGAAGGGGCAATCAAGCACTCCCCTCGGCCACGCTGATATGGTCCATGCCTCGTGATCCCTGTCACCCTTCCGTGTGGCTGGATCAATTTTGGCATCCCATACCTCCCTATTTGCAGCATCCCACCATACCGGGACATACTCGCGGTACATCCGGTTGTCCACCGTATCCTTATCCCAAGACCGGTAAAACTGCAGCATAGGCGGAAGGTTTTTGAGCGCACTCCTTGACGATCGAGTCTTCCTCGAGTCCTCTGCCAGTCCCACAACCTTCATCACAAAGAGAGTATCCTTGTCTCCCTTTGCAACGAACCTAGTCGGGGGCCTGACCAAATAGAACCGACCCAGAACCCATGTCATTTCTAGTGCCTCATTACCCTCCTTCCATAACTTGTGCTTGACGTCCACCCGCGAGGGCACCACTGGCTCCTCCGGCCCCGCCTGCACATCCCTCCTCCCGCGTTTACCCGGCCTACTTCCAGGTTCCGAGTAGATCAGATCATTATCCGCCGCCCTCTTCGCCGCCTCTGTGGGTGGCTTGCGACTTGTATCTGATCCCTTTTTCCCAACCTCAGGCCCTATGGAGCTTATCTGGCCGACACCCACTTCAGGGGCCCGTGCCTTCCTCCCCTCCTGGCCCTTTCGGTCCCCGGGCTTCCCACCATCGGGTTCCTTATCCGTTCCCAACTTAGGAGGGTCTTGAAACTCCCCCTTTTCCCTGACGAGCGCTTCTTGGAGCGTCTCGTTCTCCATGAGAAACGGATCGTACTTGATGAGGCGTCGAACATTGACAATCTTGTTCTCCCCCCTGCCTCGTATCCGATAGTTAAACGGCCCAGTCTGTTGCATCACCTGATAAGGCCCCTTCCAGTGGACAAACATCTTTGAAGATATGCCCTTCGGAACCTGTGGGTAATACAGCATGACAATGTCACCCGGCTTATAGGTTACCATAGACAAGTCCTGTTCCAAGGGTTCTTTGCTCAGCTGACGGGTCTGTTCCGCCAGCCTCGCTTGCCGTACCGCTTGCATGGCCTCCATGGACACACGCATACGAACCCCCCACAGCTCATCCTCATCCATCATAAGCCCAGGCCCATCCTGATATACCAAGTGCTGGGGCATCACTGGCTCCTGCCCGTATACCACCTGATATGGGGATCTACATTCCGCCCCCGCTCCAAGAGCCTTCGATGGCATCGCGTTCATAGCGAAAACAAAGCTCGGGACCACCTCTCTCCACAAGAGCTGACTCTTCTTGCAGTAGGTGTAGCTTTAACTACTTTTACATTGTCATCCCTCGGCTTATATTGTTCATAGAAAGATACAATGTCAGGCATAGTCCATTTAATTGTTGGCTTTTTTATTTAGCCGTCAACGTTCCATTTTTCAATTTCATTCAAGTAGTCCTGTTTGGTGCTCAGGTCAGTCATTGATATATATTATTATATTATTTTTATTACAAATATTTTTTTTACTTCACTTTTAATGTCTGTAAATTTCTTAAACCACGGCTGACGGATAACACATTCCAAATATGGCTTATCAATAACCGCTACATCTTGAATTTTCTTCCCGCGATATTTACCAAATGGAAAGGTATCCTTTGGCTTTGATGAATTACTATCCTCAATTTCCTTTATTTGGTCTTTAATTACCTTTTGAATATCTTTCAATGTGAAGGTTTCATTTTTGTTTCAATTGAAAATTTTCAAACTTCTCGCATAGTCTGGTGAGGGTTGTCATTGGTCTATCTAGACTGGTAAAACATTTATAGACAAAAAAAATTCATTAATTATTTACCAACTTTCAATACAGAGCACATTTTTTTTTTTTGAAAAAGATAAGGGGGCTCAGGACACCACGAAAAAATAAGAAAAGGGGGTTAAGGGAGCTTAGTATTAATGTTTGCGCAAAAGTGTGATTTTCTAGTTTTGCTCGTTTATGTTGATTAATAGGAGAGCGAAATATGTAGGCATCACCCCCCGGATAGCCGGTAAAAAGTACCCTTTTTCTGGTGTCAGGTGCACCTAGTTTTTTCCCATTATTTTCAATATCGTTTGGCCGGATTTGACCTAATGCCATTTTAACCTTGGTCTGTTGCCGTTTTCTTTTCGGCTTCACTGAGCTAATATAACGAGACATCATTCTCTTTTGGGGATTTGTGTCTGGTTGTATTACCGACTTTTTATTGAGCTATCTTCGGGCATTGTAACATTGGAGTCACCAGCACAAGGCTGATTTCTTTTCTGGCTTGTTTTTGGCACAGCAGAAAGAAAAATTGGACAGACCTATCTCTTCTGAGTAGGTGTTCCAAAAAACAAATACTCCAGCACATCCCCACACAGCTCTTTTTGCAAAACTAGACGTCTAGGCGTTTGTGAGTAGGTGTCTCACTACCCTCTCCACAGCCTGTATCTGTGTCCTCACAAGGAGGCCAGACACCAGACCTCGTAGCTGTTCTTTTGTTCTCTCTTGAGACAGAGACAGAGTACAAACAAACACTCACAGTTACAAACAAACTTGAAGGACACGAGCGTAGTACTCTACCTTTCAAGTCTGTGCACTTTGTTGCCTCTCAAACCACACACATCAGAGTATTTTTGCAAATCTCTGACTGTCTTTCGACAATAGGTCTGAACAAGTGTCAGACGACAAGTCGACTTCTCAAGGAGTGCTTCTCTAGCCTCTTTGACATTATCTGTACATAGGTCCTCGTACCTCATAACAGATACAACAACAAAAAGAGAAAAAGAAAAGAGGAGTGGAGAAGGAGATCAAATTTTCAGAGAAAGTCGTACAGATTACTTCTTTCTCACAAAAAAAAAAAATACATATGACATAGAGGTGAGACGCTCTCTCTCTATACTGTCTTTTCGTGTTTTCTCTCTATTCTTTCCTCATAGACGAACAGAGCAATTACGGGGTAGAAACAACTCTGTCTCATCCGTATTCCTTCAGCGTCCATGTCTACTAGGTTAGCTCACTCTCTGACAGGAAGGAGGGGGGGAGAGTGAGCGAACCCCAGGAAACGAAGGAGGAGTTCGTTGACCCTCATGCAGAAGGAGGAGATCTGGCACTTTCCTTTGACACAGGAGGAGCAGAGAATCAATTTTTTACTGCGCCTTCCTTTGACACAGGAGGAGCAGAGGAAGTCGAGGAGGAGGAGAAGGGAGGAGAGGAAGCGAGGTTTGTGGCCGAATATGGCAAACTAAGTAAGAAGGAGTTTGAGGAGAAGAAAGGGAAGGATGAGGCCTATAAATGGCTATACATTCCCAAGAAATGCGATGGGGACAACCCTTGAAGAAGGAGGACATCTGTTACCCTCTCCCAAGGCAAGCTCTGCCTCTGGCAGAATTCCTCAGAGACGACGGTGCACAGTTACAGGTGCAACATGTCTCATTTGGGGACAATATGTCTTTACTGGAGCTACTCGACCTCTCATGGACAGTGTTTGAGTGTACTATACTCTTTGAGTACCAGACTGGAAAGACTGTGCCATGGAACACAAGAGCACTGGCTAGGTTGCTCGATCCTGGTCAGGACATTGATTCAATAAAGAGAGTGGAAAAGGAGTTTAAGTTCAGGAATCCAAAAGGACAGATCCATGTCATGGATGTGTCTCTGAAACTTATGGAGGCCAAGTTAGTGGACCTGGGTAAACTCCAACACACCCAGTTTGGCAGGGACCTTCACCCGGCCCTGAGGGAAATAGAAGGCGAAGCTGGAGGGGTGACGAGGATGAAGAAGCTGCATGCGGCCTTGGTGAAGGATGACGCATGGAAGAGGTGGGTCTTCACGAAGGATCATACGATCTTGGAGGGGACGGCCGCACCACCCCCCACCAATAAAGCGGGAGAGAAGGAGTTGGCGGAGAAGGCCTTGTTCCTTCGGAAGGCAGCTGAGATCCTGTCTTTTTTTCATCATGCCCAAGAGCTGTATATCAAAGAGCTAGCGGCTGAGAAAGAAAAGAAGGAGATGGAGTCAAAGATTGCATTAGCCAAGGCGGCGGGAACAAAGGGACCGAAATATTCCTCTGGATCTTATATGGCTCCCTCGGGCCGCTCCGCCCCGTCAGCCCACACAGCCCCTTCGGCCCCTGCGACTAGCTCAGCGCCTACCACTGTCATTGTCAACAGTAATGTCAAAAAGGACAGACAGGCTATCATACAGGCCTTCCAAAAATATACAAAGTCCGATGCCACTGCTCTGACGCTGTATGCAGAGACAGCGAGTCAGAAGGACACGGATGCGAACCTTCGAGACAAGCTCAGAAGAATTGATGCTTGTATGAAGCAGCATCCAACGGACGAAACACAGGAGTATGAGGCGTTGTACACCTTGTTGGACCCATCAATCATCACACAAGGGTTTGATGTTGGGGAGTACAAGGCGATGAGAGCGGTAGAGGTGGCGGCTAGGAGAGCAGCCTCAGACCTGCAATGCACGGTGCCAGTTGCCGTCCTCTTGCAATACTTTAAAACTCATGGGTATCAGCACCTGTGCACTGGTACTTTGATTGGGTTTGAGATTTTTCAAGATGTGAACGAAGGGCTGGGCATTGGCACGAGGTTGGCAGCGATCCTCACTGAGGTCAGCGCCAAGTACGGGCTCTTTTATAGCCGGAAGTCTATCATTTTGTACTTCCTGAGTGCTTTGTGTACACGACACCCGAGCAAGCTCGCAAGGATCATACAGTCCTGTCCGACCTTCACGGCGGTGAAGACGGCGGATTTTTTAGAAACGAATATATACGAGAGGACTGTAGCGGCTACTCCGCCGGGCGACCTGTTCAAGGAGGTGCTCGACGCGTGTTCCGAATTGGACACGGCCACCGAGTCATTCTCCAGTGCCGCGACACAGGGGGTTGGAGATGCTCAAGCAGCACATGCAACTCGAACGGCAGGTCTCAAGAGGGGGAGAGATGAGCCGACGCCGTGCTACCGCTATTTTTCATACATGGCGTGTAAGCATGAGGCACAGAAAGGAGTAGGCAATTGCCTCTTCAGCCACGACTCTCTTGATGATAGGCAGCGAAATCTTTTCCTTAGAGAGCTCGAAGGCATGAAAAAGACCATGTACGCCATGTACAAGAAGGAGTTGGAGGAGGGGAGGTGGAATGCGAATATGGTCTCGGATGCGGAGTTCCGGGAGGCCATCATTTACTTCCTTGACAGAATGAAGAGAAGGGAGAAGAGAGAGACATCGGGCCGATCAAAGGCGCCGACTAGAGGAGGAGGAGAGACGAGAGGATCGTCACGAGGGTCCCGAGGGACACCAAGAGGGGCGGCACCACGAGGACGAGGCTTTCGTGGAAGGGGAGGACGGACCCCAGCGCGCCCTCCCAGAGGACACGGATACTGGAATTATAGCACCAGTTCCAGCTCCAACTACCCCCAGCAAGCTTATACCGCTACGGAGGGGGACGTCAAGACGAAGACACCGGCTCAGGTGAGCGTGTTGTCGTCGTAGACTGACGGGAGGAGAAAAGAGAGGAAAAGAAGAGAGAGAAGGAGATAAAAACTGTTCTTTTTAATCCGACAGTCACAGTTATGCCTACTGTTGCTGAACAGGATACGAACGGTTCCGTTCCTCCTAGACGTGAAGGTGAAGGCACACAGCCTCACAAGCCTCAAGGTAAGCACTTGCTAGTTCATCCTTCGAGAGCTAATATGATAAATGATGCGAATAGGAAGGCGAAGAAGGCGATGGAGGAGAGGAAGCCGAAACCAAAGGCTAGGTCTCCTCCTACGAAGAAGCAGCGGACCGTACCCCCGCCAAAGGACTCAATAGTCTCTGCTATAGACACGAGTACACTCGGTGTACCAGACTCTGTCCAAAAGACACTCGAGATACCGGAAGCCCCGGAGACTCAAGAAGTTAAGTTGGCGGAAAAGGGGGGAGAACGAGAAGAGGACAAGGAACTTGAGCTTAGACTCAAAACCCTAGAACGAAAAATTCATGTGCTAGCGGCTAGTTTACATAGACCAGACGCGCTATGCTACACTGACCTCTTTTGTGAAACTTTACAAACCACATTAAAAGTTGGTAATGATACGATGGCGAATATTAATATTGTCGGCCAGAAGTTTTCGAATAGTCACCGGACATGGGTGGACAAAAACATTAGAAAAACAAAGGGGACCCTAAAAGGGGTAGGCAGCCGTACGGAATTTACGGGCATCGTCACATTAATTTTCAAATTGAAATCCGGTCGAGTATATCGTGCGGACCTCTATGTTGTCCCCGATTACCACGGTTCAATCCTGCTGTCGTATGACCAATTGGCTACGATGGGGGCTGTGATCGATTGCGCCGCACGGCGGGTAATTTATGGAGTGAAGAATGGAGAGGAGGAGGATATTAATCCGATGACTGCTACTGACTCATACGAGGCTTTTGAGCTGAGTCTAGCAACGGAGAGGAAAAAGTTGGCCTTCGTACATGAGGCAACTGAAGCCTATGTACACCCCTATGTCACAGTGCCGGAGGAACTGACCTGGACCGACAATTGGGAGACGGAGATGCAGGCGTATACGGTTACGATTCCCGCATGGGACAGAAAGTCTATTGATGACTTAGTCGTAGCGCGTAATGAGGAGATAATATGTGTTGCGAAACAGTGCCCGTCGTTGGCCAGATTCGCAGAAGGTGGCGGGGCAGATGTCCATATTACTAATGGCTACTGTTACCATGCGAAGGTGTCAGATGAGAAGAGAGAGGCGTTTGTGCCAAGGAGGAAGGGGCGTATCCCCGATACTCCAGCGGATGACATTAAAACTTTTATCACGAACTTTTGGGGCGATGTGCCTACCTGGCCGCGCTCATTAACTGAAGTGAAAAAGTGTCTACGGACTCTATTTGAGAGTAACAAGCCGTATACTGTCATTCTGCCATACAATGAGAAGGCGATCTGGGCACAGGAGATAAGGGACCGGCTTATTGATCATCCTATACCTGTTCCTTCTCGCAAGCAACAGTTAGTGGTGGCTTGTCGACTCGGGTCTCGGGAGCAGAGCAGTGCATACAAGCAAAAGCTCAGAGCCCAGGACAAGTTGAAATTGATACCTCAAGCTTTCACATGCTTTGATGGTTTCTACACCCGTAAGGCTCCGATACAATACGCGAACCTTATTGATATGCTTGTCGGGCTGGGTCATGATGATGAGCCGGACACAGTCACGTATGAAAGAACGGGACTAGACGATTTGTCCGAGGAAGATTTGAGTTTGGAGGAGGACTTAGCGCCCCTCAAGGAGCATAAGAAGATGTCGGAGGAAGATTTCCAAGCGGCGGCGCGGAAGATTTCCAAGCGGCGGCGCGGAAAATTTTAGAAGAAGGAGTGGGTTCGGAGAGAGAGAAGGCGTTTCTCAAAGCTAAGATGGAGGCGTACAGAGAAATTTTCGACCCTCCTCGGGCAGGTGGTGTAAAGTCGGATGACTTCACTGCTGTCATTTACAAGATACCGGGTGCGGAGCCATCTCCGGCACCACGGAGGGCAAATTTGAGCATACATGAGGCAAAAATAGCGGAGGAGAATGTGAGACAGTTGCTCGATGAGGACTTTATTGAGAGATCTACATCTCCAATTGTCTCTCAACCGAAAATCGTCCCTAAGCCAGGAGGAGAATGGCGCTTGACAATCAATTATGCCCGTGTGAATAAGGTGCTAGAGGAAGAGAGAAATCCTCTGCCGACCTTAGAAGAAGGCAGAAGGGTGCTGCGGAATGCTAAATTCTATTCGGTCATTGACGTTAAGAACGGCTTCTGGCAGATACCACTGGACGAGAAATCCAGATGGCTGACTGCATTCGTTGTGGGTATGGAAATATACGAGTGGAAGGTGCTTCCAATGGGACTCAAACAGGCCCCGGGGCTCTTTCAGAAGGCGATGCAGAAGATGTTGAGCGGTCAATATGACGACCAGTCGGAGGATGGTTTATGAGAAGGAGAGGACAGAAGGCGGGAGAATATGCATTTTGTTACATCGATGACATCATTGTATACTCTAACACAATGGAAGAGCATATCGATCACTTGTCAGATGTCTTCAGGCGCATCGGAGCTTTTGGCCTGAAATGCAACCTAAAGAAATGTCAGCTTGCCAGGACAAGTGTGACGTATTTGGGTTACGAGATTTCTCATAATAGGGTCTCGATATCGCGCGAAAAGAGGGAGGAGATCATGAGTAGACAGTTGCCAAAGAATCGCACGGAGTTACACTCTTTTCTTGCGATGGCACAGTACTACAGCCAGTTCATACCCGATTGGGGTGCAACTCGGGCTAAGCTGGAGAAGATGATTGATTTTGGAGACTTTGAGAAGTGGGATGAGGAGGCTTTGCAGGCGTTTAATACGCTCAAAGATATCATTTATAAAGATCCCAAGGACGGCGGATTAGTACTTATGATGCCCGACTTTACGAAACCGTTCGTAGTCGACACGGATGCATCTAAGTTTGCGATTGGCGCGGTGCTGCAACAAGAAGATAAGGAGAAAAAGTTGCGCCCGATCATGTTTATTAGTAGAAAGCTGTGTGCGGCGGAGCGAAATTACTGCACGCGACAGAGGGAGGCGTTGGCAGTAGTATGGGCTCTCAAGAGGCTCAGAGAATACTTGTGGGGAGGACCTCTATTCACGGTTAGGACCGATCATCACAACCTTCTTTGGTTGATGAATCATGAACAAACCGGCCGTTTGGCGCGGTGGCAAGCTTTCTTGTCATGTTTCAATTTCACGATGGTCTACTTACCGGGAAAGCGAAACGTAGTCGCTTGTAGCCTTTCCAGGCTAGAGTTTCAGTCGGAGGTGTCGGCTCTCGTATCATCAGTGGAGATGATGGACCTGTCCACGGACAAGGTATACGAGGTGAGCCACATAGAGGCGATGCAGATGGCAAGAGGCGTTCGTTATGACCGCACGGGTCTACGATATAGTCCTCAAGGCCCGGAGCATGGCATATGCTGTGAGGCGCATGTTCTCGAAGACGCTGAGTGGTCTTATGAGGCATACGAGAACGCGAAGGCGAATATAAAAGAAGAGGAGGAGACGACTGAGGTCTGTACTGAACCTCCACAGGAAAATCGAAGCGAGCTTGATGAAGACCCGGAAAGGGTAGGAGTAAGGTTGGAGGACGGTACTATTCATATCGCCTCGCCTACCGCGTGGAGGCAGCAACAGGCGACGGATCCGGAGTTCAAGGAGCTCATAACGTTATACAAGAACCCTAATGAGCTTAAAAAGACTCCACAGATCAAAGATCAGATGAAGGAGATGGCGTGGAGAGATGGCTATTGTGGTACAAGGGCCAGCATGGCAAATTTGCATCACAGCCTGACAAATGGACTCTCTGGGTACCAGAGAAGTTGAGGCGCTTTATATATGTCGCAGCCCATAACTGCCCCTTACTGGCACATCCGGGTCGACAAAGAACTCATTGGTTCATAGCGAGGCGATTTTGGTGGAAAGGGATGAAGGAGGAGATAGACAGGGAAGTGGACGCATGCATCCCATGCAAAACCACAAAGACACCGCTGAAGGCGAACTTTGGCCTGATCGGTACATTCCCGTTACACGCCGAGATGTTTGAATTCTTACATATCGATCATGTGGGACCTTTCCCGAATCGGCAGAAGGGTACAGATACCTTCTTACCGCAATAGATCGAGCCACCAATTATGTCTGGGTTGTTCCTGTTAAGGACGCTACAGGCAAGACAACTGCGGAGGCTCTGATCGATAGGATCGTCTCGCAGATCGGAGTGCCTAGAAAGATATGTTCTGATCGAGGTTCTGACTTTAATAATGAAGTCATCGACAGACTATCTAAGTACTACGGGATGAAATGGCAATATGTTACTGCCTATAACCGAGAGCGAATGGCAAGATCGAGCGGGTACATAGACCTCTCAAAGCCTCGCTTAAGATGTACTGTATGAAGAAGGAGAATCAGAGAGCCTGGGTGGAGGCAGCACCTTCATTTGCCTTTGCAATGAACTGTCTACCCTCATCGGCATTAGGAGGAGCCAGGAGCTCAGTCTCGCCATATCAATTGGTTTACGGCAGAGAGCCTAATATCCCAACCTCACTTCTGCATCCAAAAGACACTTGGGCAGATGAGGATGAGTTGTTCGGGATGAGACTAAGAGCGAAGATGGAGGCGGAACAAATAGTTGCGGCGCACAGGGAGGCGGAGCGCAGAAAGACTGACGCACAAGGAGTGCGACAAGCGCACTTAGATCAAGTCCGTTTCCAGGTTGGGGATATTGTACTCTTGTACCATCCTCAAGTCCCTAAGGGGGTTAGCTCTAAGCTGTTTACCCACTGGAAAGGACCATACCAGATCATGGAACAGATGGGACCTCTGAATTATAAGATCAGGGGTAGAGGGAAGGTGCAGATTGTGAATGTTCGAAGGCTGATCAAATATGACCCTTCTTACTTGACTTCAAAGAGGTACCGCTATACAGAAGGAGGATACCTTAGAGGAGGAGAATGCCTATCGGGCACCTGTCACGGAGAAGGAGGAGACCGAGAAGGAGAGTAAGGAAGACTCAAACCGCAAAAGCGCGGCGGGGACTCAGTCTAAAGCCCCCATAGTCCGCGGCGGTACGAAGGAGAAGTTCACGGAGGCGCAGAGGAGAGCGCAAAACGATCTCATCTTCGACCAACCGAGGAAGGTGGCAAGGTCGACGCGAGCGACGGATGTCCATGGAGGAGGAGGGGAGAAGGACACTAACCCGAACGCGGTAATGTGGACATTTGACATGTGCGATGGAAGGAAGGAGAGGCGATTGCGGCCATCAAGTGGGTCCGAGACGCTTTTTATCTGTTGAGACCGGCAGAATCTCATGTTGCCGATGACACTCTCTCAGATCTTTATCTCATGCGAGCTGTGGCGGTCCCGCAGACTACACGGGCAGCACGGACATCGAAGAGATCCTTAGCAGCAAAAACGATACAACCGGTACTCCATTTTTGGAGAAGCATGGACCCTGTTGAGGATCCAAAAGCTAGACAATATTTACCGGTGTACAAAGACGCGAAAAATCTCGAGACATGGGATGACACTATTACCCTTCGAGACAAAGACCACACTGCGTGGACTATTCAGTCACTGTCTAGAGGAGTGCTTGACATTCCTTTTGA
>WBZZ01000304.1:0-2500 GCA_019918135.1 Paulinella micropora
AGATAGATAGATAGATAGATAGATAGATAGATAGATAGATAGATAGACCAGCATGGGCTGAGACTGTGATAGCATTCTGTTCAGCAAGTTGAAGAATCTCCTACTCAAAAAAGATAGATAGATAGATAGATAGATAGATAGATAGATAGATAGATAGATAGATAGATAGATAGATAGATAGATAGATAGACAAAATTATAGACTGTTCAGCGAGCTGGAGAATCTCCTGATGATAATGATAATGATAGTGATAAGGATAATGATAATGATAGTGATTATGATAGTGATAAACGATTAATGATAAATGATTAGTGATTAGTGATTAGTGATTAGTGATTAGTGATTAGTGATTAGTGATTAGTGATTAGTGATTAGTGATTAGTGATTAGTGATTAGTGATTAGTCAAAAATATAGAAAGCAAGACGAAGATGATGTTTCCATATGGACAGATAGGGAAAGAAACAAAGAAAACATGAGACGCACAACAATCCACCCGGAAAGGGTGCGTGTATATGGGAAAAGAAAAGGAAGAAAGAGAGAGAGAGAGAGAGAGAGAGAGAGAGAGAGAGAGAGAGAACAAGACATAGAGCTAGCTAGCTAGCTAGATAGATAGATAGATAGCTATAGATAGATAGATAGATATGTTTAATCTATGGGCGTGGCTTAGCTTGAAAAGCCATGGCCTCCTATACTACCCCCGGACAAGAACTTTCAGCACCGGCCAAGCTGCACACCAACCACTGTCTCGCTGTGGTTGGTGTCTGTGCCCAGTTCAAGCCGAAAGGTAGCCGAGCCCTTTTGAACTATACGGGACAACACTAGAACACTCCCCAGGAGCGCGTGCCCTAAGGAGATGATGCCATGAGCAAGTCGAGGTTTCAGGAGTTCACGCTCGTTGTGAGTTACCTTTCTACAACCCCGACTTCATCAACCCTTTGCATCACGCCCCGACTTCATCAGCCATGGTCAGGAGTTGGTTGCCTGTTTAGCCCTTGCGCTGCGCGCAATTAACGGCGGACACAAAATCGTCATTGTAGGAGATAGTTAGATCTGAACCCTAGGCTGAGTTGCCAGTGGCAGAGACCGTCTCCAGGATAGATAGATAGATAGATAGATAGATAGATAGATAGATAGATAGATAGATAGATAGATAGATAGATAGATAGATAGATAGATAGATAGATAGATAGATAGATAGATAGATAGATGAGATATCGACTAATGTCAGAAAAAGGAGCTTCTGATTTCGTCAACCAAGGAAGTCTGTGGGTAAAGTATTAACCCGATGCCCAGCTAAGCCGTGATGTTTGCACGGAAGGGACTGATACAGGCGATACCAAAACCTCCCTAGTACCAGGCGGGGCCAGGGCTCGTTCCATAAGCGCCCCTTGCAGAACGAGCTCCCACCTCCATTACAGAGGACCCAGTAAGCAGATGGAGTTTCGAGACTGTTCGACAGTCTAGTATAAACCGACAGAGCACTGTGGGTTTTATTCCGGGCTCAACAAGCGAGAAAGGGCACCCTGAGGGAACAGGATTGTGCTTCCCGTCGCTATTTCGGCATGTGACTTATAGGCGTATGGCTAGGCACACATAAGGCACCCCACCACGGGCCGAGCACACCCACACCATCCCCTAATTCTCTGTCTGTCGACAGATGGCACCCGTTTCAAAAAACCAAGCCCAAGGGAAGGTCAGTGACACCTCAAGTGGCCTTGGTTCACTCCGTGGAGTAAGTGATGAGATCAACTGATGAGATATCGACTAATGTCAGAATATAGATAGATAGATAGATAGATAGATAGATATATAGATAGATAGATAGATAGATAGATAGATAGATAGATAGATAGATAGATAGATAGATAGATAGATAGATAGATAGATAGATAGATAGATAGATAGATAGATAGATGGATGGATGGATGGATGGATGGATGGATAGATAGATAGATAGATAGATAGATAGATAGATAGATAGATAGATAGATAGATAGATAGATAGATAGATAGATAGATAGATAGATAGATAGATAGATAGATAGATAGATAGATTGATTGATAGATAACCGCGTCTCGTTTCTCTGCATACGGCTCTGTGTCCTTCTCGAACGTAAACAGTTTGAGATTTTGTTTCCAACTAAACAACAGAGACAGGTTGCGATTTGGTTTTTCCCAGTAAATAAGCCAGAGGTATTGTGCAAAGAGATTGTGTTTAGAGAGAGAGAGAGAGAGAGAGAGAGGAAGAGGAAGAGGAAGAGGAAGAGCGAGAGAGAGAGAGAGAGAGAGAGAGAGAGGAAGAGAGAGAGAGAGAGAGAGAGAGAGAAATACCCAGAGAAGAGCTTTGAAAACACATCCCGAGGCTTGCCCTTCAACAGCCACAGCCTAGGTTAGATTACACGTACAGCGCGATTGATCACAACCAATAGATGATTTTATTCTATCTATCTATCTATCTATCTATCTATCTATCTATCTATCTATCTATCTATCTATCTG
>WBZZ01000304.1:22500-32500 GCA_019918135.1 Paulinella micropora
GTGGAGACATTCCTTATGGAATGGAGGACTGGATGCACATGGCCTTTTGGCTCAGCAATTGGCAGGAGATACATTATATTATTATTATATTATTATTATTATTATTATTATTATTATTATTATTATTATTATTATTATTATTATTATTATTATTATTATTATTATTATTATTATTATTATTATTATTATTATTATTATTATTATTATTATTATTATTATGATGGAGGCACATGTCCAGGATCTGGATCTGATGCCATAGTCTGAGGAAGCCTAATATTATTATTATTATTATTATTATTATTTGCCTGGGAGTGTTGACTGTGACATATTTGAGGGAAATCCCGATGAAAAAACCTAGTCACACTTGCTAAACAGAGTTCCAGCCCAATGGCCTCAAGGCGTTAAACTGTGACGCCAACTCATAACCCTTTGGTGGTAGATGCTGGGGAGGAGGGTTGTTGCGCGCGTAAAAGATCTTAAACTACGCATATGCTGGTTGATAGCCCAGGACCCAGCAGACACCAGATTGTTATGGGTGGGGTTTCGAGGCAGCTCTAGCAACCGCGCTTGGTGTATGCACTTGCACATTCGGTGACGTCTTGCAAGAGGTTGCTGGGACTGCGGAATAACCTCGGCTTAGTGCAGTCTTGCCCTCAGGAGCTCCATCGGTGGCCCCGATCATCAGGCGAGAGACTGACACGGGGGGGGGGGGGGGGGGGGGGGGGGGGGGGGGGGGGTGGAGGACCTCGAACAAGGGTATTGGAGGCTTATGTCCGTTGAGGATATGCTATTAGCTGCATCAGTACGCCTCAGATATAGTAAATAGTATTAATATTAATAATAATGTTATTAATATTAATAATAGTAATACCAAGTTAATAAATTTAATACAGTCGCCGGCCGCCTATTTTCATTATTATTAATGTCATTAATAATAATATTAATACTACATTTTAGAAATTTATCGAAACAAATATTTAATTAACTCTAAATCAGATATTAATGCTGATAAATGTAAGACTCTGATATTATTTCTCATCGGCCCCCCCCCCCTCTAGAAAAAACCCACACGATTATGTAATAACATAAGTTTTCGTGTTAGTGGTGAAAAGTCAAACAAATTGCACTTTCTGTTTGATTGGAATCATCTGTTTATCAAGCACACGTTTGATCGCTCCCTGGTCTGCCTTAGATATTTTACCAGCCGGAGTCATTTCGATTTCAAACACAGGACATTCGGACCAACAATAAATTTCCGGCTCCTGTTTACCCGCGTTCCCCTTAGGGCCAGTAGAAGCGAACCTCCAGACGCCATCCTTGTGTTGTCGCGCGACACCGTACGTTCCTTCGAGAGTGTTGCTGTCGTGTGTCCCAAACATAGTTAATTTTACCAGTTTCACTCCCTCCTCCTCGTAGGCACTCACGACCCTGCCCAAGTTCCATGCGCGTACAGCCCCTTTAGAAAATAATTCCTTCACCTCTGCTGCATTGCTCGCCTCCATCACCGCAACAAAACTCCCTTCCAGTGGCGGCCAGCCGAATTCCTCATCTGGCCCTGAACCCTCGACCCCAACTCCTCTTCTTCAGTACCTTCGACCGCAGCATCGGACTTTACTTCAGACTCGGAGGGAGCAGTCTCCGACCTGAGAAACAAGAGAGAGAGAGAGAGAGAGAGAGAGAGAGAGAGAGAGAGAGAGAGAGAGAGAGAGAGAGAGAGAGAGAGAGAGAAATAATAATAATAATACTTCCTCTAAGGCATGCTGATGCAGCTGATGGCACGATCCGTTTCCGAACATGTGCCTCCATGCCCTTGTTCGAGGTGCTCCATCCCCACCTAGTCAGTCTCTCGACTGATTATAGGGGCCACCGATGGAGCTCCTGAGGGCAAGACTACACTAAGCCGAGGTTATTCCGCAGTCTCAACAACCTCTTGCAAAATGTTGCCGCATGTGCAAGTGCGTACACCAAGCATGGTTGCTAGAACTACCTCAAAACCCCACCCATAACAATTTGGTATCCGCTGGGTCCACGGGCTATCAACCGGCATAGCGGAGTTTAAGATCTTCGACAGGCGCCCAACGACCCTCCTCCCCAGCATCATCCACCAAATGGTTTTGAGTTGGCATCACAGTTTAACGCCGTAAGGCCATTGGGCTGGAACTCTGATAAACAAGCGTGACTACGTTTTTATCATCAGGTGTTACCCTCAAATATATCACAGTCAACACTAAGGAATACTGATGCAGCTGAGGCTCATGCCCTTATTCGAGGTGCTCCATCCCCACCTAGTCAGTCTCTCGACTGATTATAGGGGCCACCGATGGTGCTCGTGAGGGCAAGACTACACTAAGCCGAGGTTATTCCGCAGTCCCAGCAACCTCTTGCAAAACGTTGCCGAATGTGCAAGTGCGTACACCAAGCATGTTTGCTAGAACTACCTCGAAACCCCACCCATAACAATTTGGTATCCGCTGGGTCCACGGGCTATCAACCGGCATAGCGGAGTTTAAGATCTTCGACAGGCGCCCAACGACCCTCCTCCCCAGCATCATCCACCAAATGGTTTTGAGTTGGCATCACAGTTTAACGCCGTAAGGCCATTGGGCTGAATAATAATAATAATAATAATAATAATAATAATAATAATAATAATAATAATAATAATAATAATAATAATAATAATAATATAATAATAATAATAATAATAATAATAAATAATAATAATAATAATAATAATAATAATAATAATAATAATAATAATAATAATAATAATAATAATAATAATAAAATAATAATAATAATAATAATAATAATAATAATAATAATAATAATAATAATAATAATAATAATAATAATAATAATAATAATAATAATAATAATAATAATAATAATAATAATAATAATAATAATAATAATAATAATAATAATAATAATAGTGCTTCTCTTTCAATGGCTGATGCAAATCTGCACATGCGCCTCCATCAATAATAATAATAATAATAATAATAATAATAATAATAATAACAATAATAATAATAATAATAATGTATCTCCTGCCAATTGCTGAGCCAAAAGGCCATGTGCATCCAGTCCTCCATTCCATAAGGAAAGTCTCCACACCAATCGGTGGAATAAAGGAAGTGACGGCATAGAACATTACTCTAGGAGCTTTATACCAATCAGCCCATGGAAAGGGACCGATGGCCTATGTACTCCCTAATAATAATAATAATAATAATAATAATAATAATAATAATAATAATAATAATAATAATAATAGTGCTTCTCTGTCAATGGCTGATGCATTTCTGCACATGCGCCTCCATCGTCTCACCCGTGAGGGGAGTACGAAGAATTGACGATAAGCTCTAATGACACCCCCGCAAGGGCAGTTCCAACACTTCCAGACGGGCCGGTATGTTCAATGAAAATACTGGTCCAGACGGATCGTTACGTTCAATGAAAATACTGGTGGCACCGACGGGAATCGAACTGGCGACAGGGCCCAGATGGTAGAACTTGACCACTGGGCTATCACGGTGTCCATAATAATAATAATAATAATAATAATAATAATAATAATAATAATAATAATAATAATAATAATAATAATAATAATAATAATAATAATAATAATAATAATAATAATAATAATAATAATAGTGCTTCTCTGTCAATGGCTGATGCATTTCTGCACATGCGCCTCCATCGTCTCACCCGTGAGGGGAGTACGAAGAATTGACGATAAGCTCTAATGACACCCCCGCAAGGGCAGTTCCAACACTTCCAGACGGGGGCCGGTATGTTCAATGAAAATACTGGTCCAGACGGATCGGTATGTTCAATGAAAATAATGGTGGCACCGACGGGAATCGAACTGGTGACAGGGCCCAGATGGTAGAACTTGACCACTGGGCTATCACGGTGTCCAAATAATAATAATAATAATAATAATAATAATAATAATAATAATAATAATAATAATAATAATATCAGAGTAATACTAATAATAATCATGTCAGACCCCAATGGAGATTGAGCGGGCATCACCTCAGACTCTGATGGAGCAGTCTCCGACCTGAGAGAGAGACAGAGAGAGAGGGGGGGGGGGGGGGGGGACAGAGAGAGACACAATAATAAAAATAATAACAATAATAATAATAATAATAATAATAATAATAATAATAATAATAATAATAATAATAATAATAATAATAATAATAATAATAATAATAATAATAATAATAATAATAATAATAATAATAATAATAATGTCAGACCTCACCGGAGATTGAGCGGGAATCGCCTCAGACTCGGAGGGAGCAGTCTCCGACCTGAGAGAGAGACAGAGAGACAGAGAGAGAGAGAGAGAGAGAGAGAGAGGGGGGGGGGGGGGGGGAGAGGGGGGGGGGGGGGAAGAATAGAGAGAGGGAGAGACAATAATAATAATAATAATAATAATAATAATAATAATAATAATAATAATAATAATAATAATAATAATAATAATAATAATAATAATAATAATAATAATAATAATAATAATAATAATAATAATAATAATAATAATAATAATAATAATAATAATAATAATAATAATAATAATAATAATAATAATAATAATAAAAATAATAATAATAATAACAATAATAATAATAATAATAGTGCTTCTCTGTCAATGGCTGATGCATTTCTGCACATGCGCCTCCATCGTCTCGCCCGTGAGGGGAGTACGAAGATTTGACGATAGGCTCTAATGACACCTCCGCACGGGCAGTTCCAACACTTCCAGACGGACCGGTATGTTCAATGAAAATACTGGTGGCACCGACGGGAATCGAACTGGCGACAGGGCCCAGATGGTAGAACTTGACCACTGGGCTATCACGGTGTCCAAATGATAATAATAATAATAATAATAATAATAATAATAATAATAATAATAATAATAATAATAATAATAATAATAATAATAATAATAATAATAATAATAATAATAATAATAATAATAATAATAATAATAATAATAATAATAATAATAATAATAATAATAATAATAATAATAATAATAATAATAATAATAATAATAATAATAATAATAATAATAATAATAATAATAATAATAATAATAATAATAATAATAATAATAATAATAATAATAATAATAATAATAATAATAATAATAATAATAATAATAATAATAATAATAATAATAATAATAATAATAATAATAATAATAATAATAATAATAATAATAATATATTGATCTGTCATGGCTGAGCCCGAGGGCCATGCGCCTCCATCCCTCGACCCAACAGGGACTACAGTGAGTATGTTGGGGAGGGAAGAGTGACTCTAACCATCCTGCATAGAAGGCCCCAAAAGGAAGTCCCTACTACCCGCACAGTGTCGGGTACCTTGCAGGAAGTCAACTACAAATGATTGATCTTCCCCGCGTGAGAGCTCCACGAGACTGGGTAGGTCCCGCATGGAGGTACTCACAGGGGTAGCAGACATTTCATGCGGTCTGCCAGCGCATGAGGACGTTTTGTGGTAAGTGTCTGGGACGCCTCGAAACCCGTCACCACCCCTAGATCGCGGAATGTAAATACCCCTTTGATCCCACGGGGTGTGTGTCTTATAAAAAACAACACAACGACATGGCCTCGGAACCAACGCAACAACATAGCCTCGGAACCCACATCGACATAGCCTCGGAACCCACACAACAACAGAGCCTCGGAACCAACACAACAACATAGCCTCGGAACCAACACAACAACATAGCCTCGGAGCCAACACAACGACATAGCCTCGAAACCAGTGGGAAGAGGCCCAACCACCTCCTCTTCCCGTGGGGTGCCATACTGTGCACCCTCCATAATAATAATAATAATAATAATAATAATAATAATAATAATAATAATAATAATAATAATAATAATAATAATAATAATAATAATAATGGTAACAGTGATAATAATGATAACAATAATAATAATAATAATAATAATAATAATAATAATAATAATAATAGTGCTTCTCTGTCAATGGCTGATGCAAATCTGCACATGCGCCTCCATCGTCTCACCCGTGAGGGGAGTACGAAGAATTGACGATAGGCTCTAATGACAGCCCCGCACGGGCAGTTCCAACACTTCCAGACGGACCGGTATGTTCCATGAAAATACTGGTGGCACCGACGGGAATCGAACTGGCGACAGGGCCCAGATGGTAGAACTTGACCACTGGGCTATCACGGTGTCCATAAATAATAACAATAATAATAATAATAATAGTGCTTCTCTGTCAATGGCTGATGCATTTCTGCACATGCGCCTCCATCGTCTCACCCGTGAGGGGAGTACGAAGAATTGACGATAGGCTCTAATGACACCCCCGCAAGGGCAGTTCCAACGCTTCCAGACGGACCGGTATGTTCAATGAAAATACTGGTCCAGACGGACCGGTATGTTCAATGAAAATACTGGTGAATAATAATAATAATAATAATAATAATAATAGTAATAATAATAATAATAATAATAATAATAATAATAATAATAATAATAATAATAATAATAATAATAATAATAATAATAATAGTGCTTCTCTGTCAATGGCTGATGCATTTCTGCACATGCGCCTCCATCGTCTCACCCGTGAGGGGAGTACGAAGAATTGACGATAAGCTCTAATGACACCCCCGCAAGGGCAGTTCCAACACTTCCAGACGGGCCGGTATGTTCAATGAAAATACTGGTCCAGAAATAGACCGGTATGTTCAATGAAAATACTGGTGGCACCGACGGGAATCGAACTGGCGACAGGGCCCAGATGGTAGAACTTGACCACTGGGCAATAATAATAATAATAATAATAATAATAATAATAATAATAATAATAATAATAATAATAATAATAATAATAATAATAATAATAATAATAATAATAATAATAATAATAATAATAATAATAATAATAATAATAATAATAATAATAATAATAATAATAATAATAATAATAATAATAATAATAATAATAATAATAATAATAATAATAATAATAATAATAATAATAATAATAATAATAATAAAAAGAAGTGGGGGGGACCTCACTTCAGAATTGGAAGCAGCCAAGGCCTCGGTCACTGCAGGAAGCAGCGAAGGGCTCGGTCACTGCAGCCAAGGACTCTGTCATGGCAGCCAAGGCTTCGGTCACAGTTGCACGCGTCGCCGGCTCCTGCGTTGCGCTTGTGACTGTAGAAGTCTTCAAACGCTTACTCACCGACTCCAGCATTTTCGCCCTCCTGTCTGCGGCAGTCTCAACCTTGGGCTGTGACCCCCCTGAGCTCGAGTGTGTTCCCGAAGCCAAAGACCGAATTCTGATTTTTGATCATTCCGTACTTCTACCATCTTGACTCTGTTAGCCTCTTCTATCGACGCAGCAACGGCCCACGCCAAATCACTGTCCGCCCCTGCATTCAATTCGCCCTTTCTTGCTCTGGCTGCGATATCGTCCACTTCTGCTTGTTCATACTCCTCGTCGATTCGTGCCCTGGTGCTTGCCGCCGGCTCCTCACGCTCGGACTTGCCGCATGTGGGCTGAGGATCCCAATTGTCAACCGGAGGCTCCCACTCATCCTCTGACTCATGTTCCACATGTTCCACTTCCTCGGTGTCAGACATTGCGGTCTCACTCTGCCTGCCAGCCACGTCGTTCACGTCGCTGGACGTCCGGGCCGTCATGTCAATCACCACGCTGGGTGACTCCCAATGCAGAGTTTCGTGCTTATACAGAAATGAAGTCCAGTATGATGTCGGAATGCAAAGTTTTTTGCACCATGGGCAGTCGGGCACCTTACCATTTTTGTCACACTCTTTCCACCATTTTTCCAGGCAACGCCTATGATAAGGCGAACTACAACATTTCGTCTGCGCCAACCTGTCCTGCGGGTCGCGGACCTCTTTCCACAACAAGTCATCTACAAGGTCGTTAACATCCTCAATGTCAGACGAACCACTCGCAGACGAAACCGGCGACGACCCACTGCTAGACGAACCACTCGCAGACGAACCACTCGCAGACGAAACAGGCTTCGAACCACTCGCAGACGAAACAGGCGACGGCCCACGCGAAGACGAAACAGGCTTCGAACCACTCGCAGACGAGACAGGCTTCGAACCACTCGCAGACGAGACAGGCTTCGAACCACTCGCAGATGAGACAGGGCCCAGAACCTTGTCTAACACCCGGTCGACATTTGGAATATGTGCCAGCTGCAACTTTCTCTTGCCTTTTGTACTAGATTTCGTGCTACGCTGCTCCTCCGGTGCTGCCAGCTCGTAGAACGCTTCCTTCCAGTCAGGGGCTTGTGCGACCGGCTTGAAGGCATTGATGGCCCTTCCAGTTGATACGGAGTCCCACTGATTCCCCCCCCGTCGCGCATTCCTCACCTGCCATAACTTCTCCACAAACTTCTGCCCCATCGCGCTTGGTACTCGCACTTTGTCTTCAGAGAGCTCCCGCCAACTGGTACCCTCCGGCAAACCAAGCTGCTGCTTGAATTCCTGCGCCAACTCCTGGAAAACTCCTTCGCGCGCGGGGCCTACCCTCTCACGCTCGCGGGCCTCCTGATCGCTCCTCAGCTAACACCAACCACCCAACACGTTTTGTGAGGTGCAGAAGCAACAGGCATACCTCCGCTTCGTGCCGCTGGCTGCGACCAATCTTAGCGATCAACACCTAAGAATATTATTATTATTATTACTTTTATTATTATTATCATTATTATTATTATTATTATTATTATTATTACTATTACTATTATTACTATTATTATTATTACTATTATTATTATTATTATTATTATTATTATTATTATTATTATTATTATTATTATTATTATTATTATTACTATTACTATTACTATTATTATCATTATTATCATTATTATTATTATTATTATTATTATTGCTATTATTATTGCTATTATTGCTATTATTATTATTATTATTATTATTACTATTATTACTATTATTATTATTATTATTATTATTATTGGACACCGTGATAGCCCAGTGGTCAAGTTCTACCATCTGGGCCCTGTCGCCAGTTCGATTCCCGTCGGTGCCACCAGTATTTTCATTGAACATACCGATCCGTCTGGACCAGTATTTTCATTGAACATACCGGCCCGTCTGGAAGTGTTGGAACTGCCCTTGCGGGGGTGTCATTAGAGCTTATCGTCAATTCTTCCTACTCCCCTCACGGGTGAGACGATGGAGGCGCATGTGCAGAAATGCATCAGCCATTGACAGAGAAGCACTATTATTATTATTATTATTATTATTATTATTATTATTATTATTATTATTATTATTATAATTATTATTATTATTATTATTATTATTATTATTATTATTATTATGGACACCGTGATAGCCCAGTGGTCAAGTTCTACCATCTGGGCCCTGTCGCCAGTTCGATTCCCGTCGGTGCCACCAGTATTTTCATTGAACGTAACGATCCGTCTGGACCAGTATTTTCATTGAACATACCGGCCCGTCTGGAAGTGTTGGAACTGCCCTTGCGGGGGTGTCATTAGAGCTTATCGTCAATTCTTCGTACTCCCCTCACGGGTGAGACGATGGAGGCGCATGTGCAGATTTGCATCAGCCATTGACAGAGAAGCACTATTATTATTATTATTATTATTATTATTATTATTATTATTATTATTATTATTATTATTATTATTATTATTATTATTATTATTATTATTATTATTATTACTATTATCACTATCATCATCATCATTATTATTATTATTATTATTATTATTATTATTATTATTATTATTATTATTATTATTATTATTATGGAGGGGTGCACAGTATGGCACCCCACGGGAAGAGGAGGTGGTTGGGCCTCTTCCCACTGGTTTCGAGGCTATGTCGTTGTGTTGGCTCCGAGGCTATGTTGTTGTGTTGGTTCCGAG
>WBZZ01000304.1:40000-65000 GCA_019918135.1 Paulinella micropora
TTTGCTTTATCCTGCTTTTCTGTCAAATGTAGATTTCAAAAATGGGCATCCTAGAATTATTTTCACAGCCAAGCATGAGAGTTGTAGCGAGTACACTGGAGTAATTACTGAGAAAGATTGAACGGAAGGTGAGAGAGTATTCGACGACGGTAGTGAGCCATACAGCAAGGAGGGTAGAAGGCTGACGCGAGATAGTTGGAACAGGATTTTGAAACTTGGGCGCAAACACAACAGGCAGCTAAGTTTCGATTGAAATAGCTTGAAGCGAAATATTAATAAACTTCTATTGCTAAGTTTTTTCTTTATTTGAATCGCTGCGTTAAAGTGTTCATTAAATTACTTTAGGACTTGAATATTAATATTACTTGGAGCCGGGAGACCGGAGGGACCGGAGGGATAGGGGACCGGAGTGATACTGTGATTATGTCACAAAATATGTGACAATATCACTCTCTTTGTGACTTTATCATTAATAAAATGAATGACATAGTCACCCTTTTTGTGACATTATCACTTTCTTAAGGAGGGCCAACCATAGCTTTTGTGATATAGTCACACTCTTTGTGATATATCACAAACACAAAATCACATTTTTTGTTACAGTAGTCACATTTTTTGTGATAATCTCACAAAAATATTTAAAAAAGAAAAAGTGATAATGTCATTTTCGAAGTGATAGTGGTCATTTTCGAAGTGATAATGTATGAAAACCGCGTATTCCCCCCTCGACGGTGAAATTATCACTTTTTTTGTGACGTCAAATGTCCTGGTAGTGTACCCACCTGATGCAATCGATAAAGAGGGCAAAGAGGGGATGATATTGCGTGTTGATGGTGCTTTGTATGGTGCGCCGCAAGCAGGTAGGAGATGGTATGACATACTAGCACCTAAATTAGTAAAGCTAGGATTTAGGCTGTTAGACTCCGACTTATGCATGTTCGTAGAGAAAGACAAGCCTATAAAGGAAGCTATAATGGGAGTATTTCACGTGGATGATTTGATATTTTCCGCACCTAACAAAGAAGCTTATGAAACGTTCGCGTCTGCGTTAGAACAGTATTACATACTAAAAAAGCTAGGAGTCGCAAAAGAGTTCAAAGGTATTGAGATAGTGTCATGAGAAAGGCAGAATCGTCTGGCACCAGCGAAACTTAGTACTAGTTGAAAATTTTACGTGAGACAGGATACATAAATTCTCGTCCGGTTAGTACCCCTGCAGTAGACCAAACACCGGAAGCAATGTCGGAGGATGCTGCTTTGCGTAAAATGTCTATTCCGAGTATACGGTAGGCAGTTTGCTTTATTTAGCCAAGATGACAAGGCCTGATATTGAACAAGCCCTTAATGCTGCAAGCGTCATGCAAACCATAGATAAAGGAGTAACATATGCTATGTTATGCAGAATTTTACGTTATTTGATCAAATCTCAAGTCAAGTTCGCGGTCTAGCTTTTCACTGGCCAAAATCCGTTCAACAGGGTATGACCTACCCGAAAGTCACATTGTGAACAGATGCAGCACATAAAGTTTGACTGAAAACGGATAAGTCTCGCACAGGTTATATAATCTTGTGGGGAGGAGACCCGATAGGCGGGATGGCTTTCAAAAAGACAAAATAGGATAGCACTTAGTTCAAATGACGCGAAAATTTACGCTGCTGCAGAATGTATTAGAGAGGGATTAGCAGTAGGTCATGTCTGAGACAGGAACTCGGAATGTCGCAAAAAGGTGCAGTTGAAATTTTCGAGGACAATTCGCAAACAATTCTCGCGGGTGAGAGGTGATTGTCCTGCCCCCCGCACTAAACATTTGCCTCTCGAATTACACTTCATTCACCACTTACAGAGAGATGGAGAGATTAACTTCCGTTTATAAAGGTAGGAACTAAAAAGCAGATAGGTATTTACTTACTAAACCGTTACCGCGTGAGCAGTTTTATTATTTGCTCAACAAATTTACGGTTGATGTTCCGGGTACCCAGTAATGATTATGGGTGTTTCACCGATGTTTTGTGTTTTGTTTCTCCTTGTTGTGCGAGTGATATTTCTATAGGTGTAGAGCTGGACGCGCGCGTGGCAATCGGATAGTAGGAGGCGCCTCAGGATCGAGGCAGTTGGTGGCGGGCCCAGCGTGGCTTGCCAGGACTCGGGTGGCAACCCCCACCAGACATTTTCGGCGGCCGGTGGTAGAGAAGAGTGAACAACTTGATTTCTACGCATACAGCTCGCTTTTCTTTCTTTTCACTTGTTTCCTCGCACCTCTACTATATTTATATATATAATTTTTCTTATTATTCTTAACCCTTAACCGGTTTGCCACTTTTGGGGATCTAAAGCCACGTTTGGGGATCCGACCTAATTTCAAGTTTTTTAATCCCTATTTGTGGTTTTTGACAGTTATATTATTAAATTCAATTGAATTAAACCCGGTGGAAGCTAAATGTGTAAAAAAACCGTTCTTTAATAACTAATAAAACCTTGACAATCATTGTCACAACGGCTGCCTCTTACATTTCCCAGATGGAACGAAATGATTGACTGTGCGCCACGGAAAACATTCTCCAGTTCGGCAAAAAAAATAGCGACAATCGCTGCAATAAGCACTGGTACGCTTGCGGATTCCATTACTAGCACACACCGCACAACAAACCGAGTTCTGCTTACCCGCGCCGCGCTTACCATCACTCGCCTCGTTTGTAAGACTTACCAAATGGCCAGGGCATATCACACGCTTGCCCCTCGCTGCGCTCCTAGAACCTCCAAAAAGCCCCGCATAAGACACCAAACCCTCAATAAGTTCCTTGAGCATGTCTTTGCGTGGTTTTTCTTCATGAAACTGTTTGTAGATGATAGTTGTGTTTGTAACCGCAACATCTAACAAACCCGCAAATAACTTGAACCAAGGCTTGTTGAATCTTACCGCCTTCTCAACTCCGTAACGAAGTCGTAACTGATCGCCTGTATCAACGCCGCCCATGTGCTGAGTGTATGTCTTGCAAATTTCAAAACAATTCACTGGAACCGTAGCTCCACCCCCCCCCCCATGCAGCCTCCTTTCGACGTGGCTCATGGTACCCCCCAACACAGTTGACAAAAAATAAACCACCTGGGTGTCTTTCCAAGCAACAGCATGCATAGTGACTCCGTTATGACTCCAAGTGGCCATTGCGGACGTGCCCCGGTCACTATTCTTCTTGACTTCGTCCAGTAGCTCCTTTGCCGCCCTCAGCCTGGGTTTGACAACAGTGCCAATGCAGTTGATGCCCCTCTTTAGGACACAGTCAAAAAACAACTGCAGCCCTGTGTAAAGCCTATCTAAAGCGATGATCCTGCCGCTTTGGTCGATGCCGGCTAGTTCTAAAAGCTTCATAACAACTGCATACGTCATTCCGTGCCCAGAATCGTCCTGCACCGTTCCCTCACCCTCATAACAAATCAGCGTATAAAAATAGCCTGTTACTGAACAGCACAGAGCAAACAGTTTGAATCCCCATTTGATGGGTTTTTTCGGTAAGTATTGCCTGAGGTAGGTACGCCCTTTAAAAGGGATCATTCCCTCGTCGATTGACATCCACTGACCCAATTCCCACAGCCTAGGAAAATTTTCTTGTATAATCTCAATAAAGACTCGAACATTGAAAAGTTTGTCATACTGAGGGGAGTCACGAGGAGCTGCCAGACGGGGGTCAGTGAGATGAAAATAACGTTTGATATTCTGATACCTCACGTACCCCATGATGCTTGCAAGGTCTGGCCACTGCCAGAAGTCTGACACAGCGCCAATCCAATAATCTGTTTCAGCAGGCAACCCCATCACCCCCATCATTATAAGGATCGCCAAAAATGAAAGTATGTCAGATAGTGTCACGGGTACCCAAGGCCGCTGACGCTCTGAGGGGTTGAGATTACGTTTCCAGGTTGCATACTTGTTGGTGTTTCTTGTGACATTCTGCCAGAATTGCGTGGGTAAGAACATAAAGAAAATATCCACCATACTGAGGAGGTCGGGGGAACGCACAAAAAGTGATGCACTGGACTGCCCTTCGAATGCCGGCAGCACACGAGGAGGTGCAACACCCACCTTCCATTCTTTGACATCTTTGAACTCACTGGCAGGTAGGCTATCGCCTTCGTCAATCTCTAGTGCCGGATCCTCCTCCTCGTCTTCACCAGACCCCTCATCTTCTTCGACATCATCGTCACTGACAAGTGAGTCGCTGGGATGAGGGGATCGTTTGTTGTCCATATCTCCTTCTTTTTGATCCCCTTCATCGATTGAACTACCCGACTCATCCCCCGACTCTGCAGGTCTGTTGGAAAACAGTACAGTAAGGAATACTGACAGCCAACGCCGATGCATGTATGGAAGTACAGAAATCTACTATACTTCCAGCATCGTCCTTGGCCGAGAACAAAACAGAAGCAAATTGCACAAAATAGCTGAAACCAGGTAGGGATAGGTACACATAGTCATCGTCATCAGGGTCGCTGGGTATCAAGCCGTCCTCACTGCAAACACGCAGAGAAACCATTCGCCGGACATCACAAGAAAAATTCGAGGTTCAAGAAAAACAAGTCTACCCAGCATTTATTGCATTTTTGGCATCTCCGTCGATTTCCTGGCCTTGCCCAAGTATGCCGTTATCGGCAGAGCCACTCCCTTCAATTCTGTATTTGATAATCTCCGAAGCAATCATCATGGAATCGTCTTCATCCTCCGCATCTCACTTCATCCAAAACTTGTCTTTTGTACGACCATACTGTCGAGAAACAGTACCCTCAATCTCCCTCGTCTTCCAGTCATCAGGCCATTTTTGTTTAGCATAAGCCTCACCAAATTCCCTGACCGGAAGACGCACACGGACTGTGAGAAGCTCTTGGTGCGCAGACATGATGTTGAAAAACAAAAAAAAGGTCCCCGCCACGTAAAAAAAGGCAACGAAAATTCGTGAAAAAAAGTGGTTGGTGCCTGGTTTCAGTTTCATATTTAAGTCACTTCTAGAAAAGCTATGACATTCTGGTTTTCACAGATAGCTTCCCCAACACGTAAATATTAAATTTGCAGCGTAGTACAACTTGTTTCGATTGGTATTTATGTTTTTATTCAACTCAGAAATTCAAACCACTTTTGGGGATTGAAGCCACTTTTGGGGATTGAAACCGGTTAAGGGTTAAGCGCTTCTTCTTTAATGAAAGCGAAATTGTACAGAGACTAGAGTCAGAACTTAGTCAGAAATCGAGCGAGAAATAAAATATAAACTAGGTATGATAGAGGAAACAAAAATGGGAAAATAAACATAAATGTAAATATGAGGGAAGAAATAGAGGGGATTCTGTCGTCAATTGACAGCTGTGTGTATTCAATTGAGTGCCGGTTGGGAATGTCTTCACAGGAGGCTAGCCAAAGACTTACAAGATACTCGTACTGGCATTTCCGGTAACCCTTCACGTGCCTTTCACAGTCTTCGAAAGAGCGAGCAAGAATTTGCAGCGTGCCTCTTCATATATCGCAAAGCTCTAGAGCAAACCCCGGCTACGGTAGCTAGACCGCTCCCTAAATAAGGAACAAGGAGAGAGAGAGAGAGAGAGAGAGAGAGAGAGAGAGAGAGAGAGAGAGAGAGATGAAGACTGTGCGCGGGTGAGGAGGGAAACAAGTATTGAGGTGGAAAGGGGAAGGGGCTCTCAGAGCAGAGAGAGAGAGAGAGAGAGAGAGAGAGAGAGAGAGAGAGAGAGAGAGAGAGACAGAGCGAGAGGAAGAGAGATGAAGACAGTGTGTCCGTGTGAGAAGGAGAGAGAGAGAAACAAGTATTGAGATGGAAAGGGGAAGGGACTCAGAGCCTGTGCGTGAGTGTGTGTGTGTGTGTATGTATGTATATATGTGTGTGTGTGTGTGTCTGCGTTTGTGTGTATGTCTGTGCGTTTGTGTTCTTCTTCTTCTTCTTCTTCTTCTTCTTCTTCTTCTTCTTCTTCTTCTTCTTCTTCTTTTTCTTCCTCTTCTTCCTCTTCCTCCTCGTCTTCTTCCTCCTCGTTTTCTTCTTCCTCCTCTTCTTCTTTTTCTTCCTCGTCGTCTTCTTCTTCCTCGTCTACTACTACTACTACTACTACCACTTCTTCTTCTGCTTCCTCATCCTCCTCCTCCTAATCCTCATCCTGATCCTCCTCCTCCTTCTTCGTCACTAAGTGAGACACCTGTCGGCCGCTGCTCGTTCCTGACTCAACAGATCCTCCTGCATACACATGATACATATGGGTGCTTATTATTATCATTATTATTATTATTATTATTATTATTATTATTATTATTATTATTATTAGTGGACACCGTGATAGCCCAGTGGTCAAGTTCTACCATCTGGGCCCTGTCGCCAGTTCGATTCCCGTCGGTGCCACCAGTATTTTCATTGAACATACCGGTCTATTTCTGGACCAGTATTTTCATTGAACATACCGGCCCGTCTGGAAGTGTTGGAACTGCCCCTGCGGGGGTGTCATTAGAGCTTATCGTCAATTCTTCGTACTCCCCTCACGGGTGAGACGATGGAGGCGCATGTGCAGAAATGCATCAGCCATTGACAGAGAAGCACTATTATTATTATTATTATTATTATTATTATTATTATTATTATTATTATTATTATTATATATACATATATACTATATATATATATATATATATCTGAACAGATCCTCCAGCATATAGATACATAAATATGATAGTATTATAGATGTAGATATAGATATACATATAGATACTGCTCGTTCCTGTCACAATAGATCCTCTTGCATATACATAATACATATGGATGTTTATATGTATAATTTTCATAATAATAATAATAATAATAATAATAATAATAATAATAATAATAATAGTAATAATAATAATAATAATAATAATAATAATAATAATATATTACATATATATATATATATACATATATATATATATATACATATATATATATATACTCTGCTCGTTCCTGCCTCAACAGATCCTCCTGCATACAGATACATACATATGATAATATTATATATACCGATATATTATATATACCGATATATTAAATATATATATATATATATATATATAATATTATACTGCTCGTTTCTGCCACAACAGATCCTCCTGCATAAAAATAATATAATACATATAATAATAATGTATCTCCTGCCAATTGCTGAGCCAAAAGGCCATGTGCATCCAGTCCTCCATTTCATAAGGAAAGTCTCCACACCAATCGGTGGAATAAAGGAAGTGACGGCATAGAACATTACTCTAGGAGCTTTATACCAATCAGCCCATTTACATATTATAATAATAATAATAATAATAATAATAATAATAATAATAATAATAATAATGATAATAAATAAATAAATAAATTCATATAAATGTATATTATACATACATATATATATAATATATAATGCTGCTCGTTCCTGCCTCAACAGATCCTCCTGCATACAGATAAATACATACGATAATATTATATTATATTATATATATATATATATATATATATATATATATATATATATATATATATATATATATATATAGACTGCTCGATCCTGCCTCAAAAGATCCTCCTGCATATACATAATATATGGATGTTTAAATATATAATTTAAATAATAATACTAATACTAATACTAATAATAATAATAATAATAATAATAATAATAATAATAATAATAATAATAATAATAATAATAATAATAATAATAATAATAATAATAATAATAATAATAATGATATAAGAATAATATCATATATATATATATATATATGTTTATATAATATACATACATACATATATATATATATATATAATACTCTGCTCGTTCCTGCCTCAACAGATCCTCCTGCATACAGATACATACATATGATAATATTATAGGTGTAGAAATAGATATGGATAATATACCTATACGCATGCATATAAGTACCTGTACATTTACACACACACACACACACACACACACACACATATATATATATATGTATAATATGTATATGTTTATAGATATATATATATATTTACAGATATAGATAGATATAGATACAGATATATATATATATATGTATCTATATTATATATGTATGTGTGTATACGTACATACATATACATGTATACATATACATAAACATAAACATAAACATATACATATACAAACACATACGTATACATACAAATACATATCTACATACAGGTACATTACATATACATTCATACACATTATATCTATATCCATATATCTATATATATATCTATCTATCTATCTATCTATCTATCTATCTATCTATCTATCTATCTATCTATATACAAACATACATACATATGCACGTGTCAGACATATACATGTGCGTATACATATATATACATATATATATATATATATATATATATATATATATATGTATCAGAGAAACATATACGTTCATACACATCTTTACCTGTGCCCTCAACATGATCCGCTGCGATTGCAGAGTGCCTTGTGTCTGCACGTTCTTGGCCTAGATAGATAAACAGATAGATGAATAGATACATCGATATACAGATGGATAGATAGGTAGGTAGATAGATTGGTAGAAAGGTAGGGTAGAAATCGGACAATATGTGGGTAGAAAGATAGACAGATGGAGGTAGTCGGTAGTAGGTAGAAAACGGGCAGGTAGATAGGAAGAAAGGTAGGCAGGTGTAGGGAGGTAGGCAGGTAGAAAGACATAAAAATACATTCATACATACATATATAATGTACATATATATATATATATATATATATATGTGTGTGTGTGTGTGTGTGTGTACCTTTACTTCACGCAGGGCTCAAGAAAGGTAGGTGGTAAAACAGGTAGTTGGGTAGGTATATGCGAGTCAGTTTTGGAGTACAACGAACGATGACTGCCAGCCTCTCAGTTCTCAGCCGAACTTTGTGTCCAGAACCTTACTCACTTACTGACCTACTTGCTTGCTTGCTTACTTACTTGCTTGCTTACTTACTTACTGACCTGCTTACTTACTTTACTTACTGACTTACTGTGCTGTGGCTCAGTTTAGAAAGCTCTTGGTGAGAGCTTTTGCACCAAGAGCTTTTGAATGAGCTGCTGCAGCTTTTGAAACAACTACTGCGCGCGCCGCAACTAGTAAGATTGGCTGAGAATGAAGGGCGAGAACTCATTGTTCGTTGCACTCAGGAAGGAGAAACAAATCGCGCTCTCTTTCTGGTGGTCTGATAGTCTTTTATTTAGAAAGTAAAACAAAGGAGTGCACATGTACGCTCTCTCTCTCTCTCTCTCTCTCTCTCTCACACACACACACACACACATTTCCTGTGAGTATACCTTGAGTCCACGTAGGGCGATTTGGTCGTCGGCGATGTATTGCTCCTTGCGCTGCAGTTCGTGGAGTTGCTGGGCACGCTCAAGCTGCAGATAGCGAGACAGGGAAAGAGTTCTTAGTTGCTAAGTTGACCTCAAGCGCATCGCGGCCCATTAGAAAGCTTTTGACGGGAGCCTTCAAACGAGCTGATAGTTGCTAAGTGACTGCCAGATATTCGATTCGGCTGAGATCAAAGCGCTTGAAGGCCTTGCTTATGTTCAGTCAAAGAGCAAACTGAGACCCTCTCTAGACCATTGCTCCATGGACAAACAAGTTAGTATCTTGTGTGTTGCTTCAAGCTGGCGCACTCAAGCGAATATATTCATGGATGGCATAGATGGAAGGATATGGATGCATGGTGGATGGATGTGGATGAATGGATGGATGTATGGATAGATAGGATGGATGGGTAAGTCATGGGGTGGATTCATACACGGACAAGTTAGTATCAATTGAGTTGCTGGACGCGCTCAAGCTGCAGATAGTAGGTCATGCATTCGGTAGATGTGGATGGAGAAATAAACCAGCAAGTATCCTATACATACTTACGTCTATACATGTAAGTATGATAAATAATACATAAATCAGCATGATAAATAATATACTATACATACTTGCGTCTATATATGTAATACATATAATACATACATGCATGAATGCGTGCATATTTTTCCAAAATATGCGTAAACGTTTTTATATAATATAACATATCAATATATGGAATTTATATTCAATAAACAAATGAAGCAATTTATGCTCGTTAGAAAGCTCCTGGTAAAGGGTTTTTATGCTCGTTAGAAAGCTCCTGGTAAAGGGTTTTTATGCTCGTTAGAAAGCTCCTGGTAAAGGGTTTTTATGCTCGTTAGAAAGCTCCTGGTAAAGGGTTTTTATGCTCGTTAGAAAGCTCCTGGTAAAGGGTTTTTATGCTCGTTAGAAAGCTCCTGGTAAAGGGTTTTTATGCTCGTTAGAAAGCTCCTGGTAAAGGGTTTTTATGCTCGTTAGAAAGCTGGTAAAGGGTTTCTATGCTCGTTAGAAAGCTCCTGGTAAAGGGTTTTTAAAATGAGTCCCTGCGCAAGCCACAAGAAGCAGAATTGAGACAGAGACAGAGGTTGAGAGCGAAGCATTTGGAGCCATTGTTTACTGTCAATAAGAACTAGGAACTTCTCAATGATCACGATAGCACTGCCGACCGCATTTAAATTGTACAGGTCAGGTAAGGATGTATAATACACATTTATGTATGTAAATGAATGTATTACAGACTTTACCAGCTTTCTAACGAGCATAAAAACCCTTTACCAGGAGCTTTCTAACGAGCATAAAAAACCCTTTACCAGGAGCTTTCTAACGAGCATAAAAAACCCTTTACTAGGAGCTTTCTAACGAGCATAAAAACCCTTTACCAGGAGCTTTCTAACGAGCATAAAAACCCTTTACCAGGAGCTTTCTAACGAGCATAAAAACCCTTTACCAGCTTTCTAACGAGCATAAAAACCCTTTACCAGGAGCTTTCTAACGAGCATAAAAACCCTTTACCAGGAGCTTTCTAACGAGCATAAAAACCCTTTACCAGGAGCTTTCTAACGAGCATAAAAACCCTTTACCAGGAGCTTTCTAACGAGCATAAAAACCCTTTACCAGGAGCTTTCTAACGAGCATAAAAACCCTTTACCAGGAGCTTTCTAACGAGCATAAAAACCCTTTACCAGGAGCTTTCTAACGAGCATAAAAACCCTTTACCAGGAGCTTGCTAACGAGCATAAAAACCCTTTATCAGGAGCTTTCTAACGAGCATAAAAACCCTTTACCAGGAGCTTTCTAACGAGCATAAAAACCCTTTACCAGGAGCTTTCTAACGAGCATAAAAACCCTTTACCAGGAGCTTTCTAACGAGCATAAAAACCCTTACCAGGAGCTTTCTAACGAGCCATGGCACAGGATTCGGACGAAGTAATGTATATGCATATGTGTATGTACATTTATATGTATGTATATCTGTATATCTAATATTTATATGTTATGTATATGCATGTGTTTATGTATATCGGTTGAGATCCACATGGGAAGGGCTTCCAGGAATTAGCGCCGATTCTGACCGCAATGTGCGGGAAATTCGTTGCAAAATAAATCCCGATTTCCGGTAACCCGCCCCATGTCAGAGAGAAGTGCTTGAGGTCATGACTCGATGTCATTAACTAGGACCTTGGCTTCTCATGCATGTGAATGCATTCATGTGTGTAAGTAAGTACGTTACTATTCCAGATTTAATCACTCGCACTAGTATATAATAATTAATTAGACCGGTAAGTCTACACTTACGAGCGTCGGAGGAAACTTGAAGTCACCGCCAGTTTCAATGTCCGTTCATTTTGATTGATTCAAGTGTCCTCTAAAGCTTTGTAAGAGCAGACTTACCGGTCTTGCAGTGCTTATACACAGTAGTACGAATGATCAAATCTGAAATAGTAATATATATTGCAGAGTACTCTGTCGCGGGTAGCGGCGCCCTCGGGGTCCCAGCTCGAGCCATCCACCGCCCCCCACTCCACCGCCACAAAACTAGCTCCGTCCCTACACAATATATATATACATATATATATATAGATATATATATATATATGTATATATATATATGTCACTCCACCGCCACAAAGCTGGCTTCGTCCCTGCACACAGCGAGAGAGACACAAAGATGTATATATATATATATATATATATAAGCTGGCTCCGTCCCTGCCCACAACGAGAGATAGATAGATAGATAGATAGAGATAGATAGATCGAGAGAGAGAGAGAGAGACACACACACACACACAACGAGAGAGAGAGAGAGAGAGAGAGAGAGAGACACACACACACACACAACGAGAGAGAGAGAGAGAGAGAGAGAGAGAGAGAGAGAGAGAGAGAGAGAGAGAAAACACCAGAGGGCTTTGAGCGTCGATTTCTAAGTGCAATAAAGAAGGACCATCATTTTCATTATTGCTTGAAGTATTACTAAATAGGTGGCAAGCTATCGTCATTGACTTCGGCTTTCCATCAACTTATAAGCCGCGATGGGGCTTTTCATTAATAAGTAGCCGCCAGGCAGGTTTTGGACACAAGCTTTGGTTGAGAACAAGAGCTTCAAGCTATTGTATTGCAAGCGGTAACTAGGAACCTCTCCAGCGGATGAAAAGGAGAAGGAGCTGAAGATGTTGAAGAATAAGTCGAAGGAGAAGTTGAAGAAGAGGAAGACACACACACACACACACACAAAAAGCAACCAAGCACATATTTCACAATGTGTCTTGCCATAGCATCGCTGAATAAGACAAGCACAGCAAATGATAGCCCCCCCCCCCCCCCCCCCCCCCCCCCCAAATGCTTCCAGCGCTTCATCCCCTAGCAAATTCTGTCGTGGCTCAATAGAAAGCTCACCAAATAGAAAGCTCTTGGTGAGCTTTCTAATGCTCAACTGAATTACTATGCAAGCGACAACGATTGCAATTAGACGAGAACGAATCACTTGAAGTCATTGCTGACTTACTTCAAGAACCTTTTCATCAGGCCTCATGTCTTTGTAATTTTGCTGGGCAACTGCGCCCCTCTCATGTCTGCCACG
Organism: Paulinella micropora; assembly: GCA_019918135.1. Taxonomy (NCBI): domain Eukaryota; phylum Cercozoa; class Imbricatea; order Euglyphida; family Paulinellidae; genus Paulinella; species Paulinella micropora. The sequence continues at coordinate 52,986 of WBZZ01000304.1, forward strand.
GTGAGAGGTTTGTGTTTCTTAATTACAATAAACAATGGCTTCCAGCGCTCCGTTCTCAGTCAATTTTAGCTGCTCGTCTTCACTTACCAAGCACCATGTCCAATAAGCATTGTCTGTAAGTGTTCGATTCTCAGTCAGTTCCGGTCTTTATGACTTGGGCAGTAACTCGTTTGAGAGCTCTCGTCAAGAGCTTTCTAACGAATCACAGCGCAGGTCTGGAACGCAATATCCATTTGCTTATTCCATTCTTATAGCCTGAGCCACGGCTCGTTCAAAACCTTTCAAGCTTTTGAAGGAAGTAAACGAGTCACTACGCATGTTCAGATGAACCTGGACAAGCACCGGGGGATAGCAGCACTGAATCACCTCATAAACAACCCACGACGACCCCCCCCCCCCCCCCCCCAAACCCAAGAACTAATCACGGACTGTGCTATTATGGTCGTTGAGAGCGACAGTGAGGGGAGTGTGAGTAGTGATAGTGAGAAGGGCGACGGACATGCAAGGACAGCAAGAGCCGACTCAGGACCGACCAGTGCGAAATACAGAGTGGGGAAATTCGATGATGTGCAATTCGAATGTTCGATGAAATTTTCCGAAATTCCGGAAAATTTCATCGGAAAATTTTCCGGAAAATTTCATCGGATATCCGAACCGGATGTTCCCACTGTGATGCAAGCAAGCTTATAGCCATGGTACTTATAGTAACACTCTGAATACTTGCATGGCTAGTATGTGTATAGCAACACCCTTGCATACATACCTACAAACCATTGTATGTTTGCAAAGCTAATCGATCAATCCTTAGCCACAGCAGGGTAGTTGAATAATATCTTATAGATAAATAGTATCACATGCGTACACACGTGCATAGTATGCATGTCGATGCTCTGGAGAATTAGCCTACATACACAGCCTAAGAGAGAGAGAGAGAGAGAGAGAGAGAGAGAGAGGAGAGAGAGAGAGGTACCTACCTACCTACCTACCTACCTACCTGCCTACCTACCTACCGGGGGGGGGGGGGGGGGGGGGGGGAAGAGGAGGGAGGGATCAGAAAGCGAGAAGACAGAGACTTGTATATTGTGTCCTCTGCTGTTGAGGGTGATTAATGATAAGTAAATACTTAAGAAACCAGCGCAAGTCCGGGGTAGTAGGTAAGGAGGCGAGGGTGGCTCTATCTACTTTCTATCTATCTATCTATCTATCCATCCATCCATCTATCTATCTATCTATCTATCTATCTATCTATCTATCTATCTATCTATCTATCTATCTATCTATCTATCTATCTATCTATCTATCTATCCATCTATCTATAGATACATAGATAGATAGATAGATGAGATGTCGCAAAGGAATGTAGGCCTTGCAAAGGAACGCAGTTTCACATCAAACAGTAATTTCTGTACTGTGCATGTGTCCGGGATGGGAATCACGGGTAGACTGTGTTCTGGAAAAAAGAAGAGGAGGCCTAGATTGCCTTTTTCTTCAACGTCCTCCTCCTCTTTTTTCCAGAGCACAGTCTACCCGTGATTCCCATCCCGGACACATGCACAGTACAGAAATTACTGTTTGATGTGAAACTGCGTTCCTTTGCAAGGACTACATTCCTTTGCGACATCTCATCTATCTATCTATCTATCTATCTATCTATCTATCTATCTATCTATCTATCTATCTATCTATCTATCTACCTACCTACCTACCTACCTACCTATCTATCTATCTACCTATCTATCTATCTATCTATCTATCTATCTATCTATCTATCTATCTATCTATATATCTGTCTATCTATCTATCTATCTATCTATCCATCCATTCCATCCATCTATCTATCTATCTTTCCATCCATCTATCTATCTATCTATCTATCTATCTATCTATCTATCTATCTATCTATCTATCTATCTATCTATCGCAAGTTCGGTCTAGGCAGGGAGGCGAGGGTGGGACAGACAGACAAACAGACACAAAGGCAGACAGACACATGTACCCAACACACAGACTGACAGAATACGATCAGGGAGACACGAACAAAGAGACATGCGCTCGAGAATCAGAAGCATACTACCGTAAGTCCGGGGTAGGCAGGGAGTCGAGGGTGGCGCTTGCAGTAGACTCCCAGCGCGGCACGTTGCGCAGCACAGCCAACACCCGAATTACCTTACATGCACAATCATAAATTTTACGTATGCAGTAATGAAATTCATACGTTTACGTATGCAGTAATGAAATTGTACATTGCGCAGGAAAGCCAACACCCGAGTCACCTACACATGTGATACTAGCTGTTGTACATACCCACTTCTGCCAAACTTTGGTGAAATGAAAAAAAAAAAAAAAAAAAAAAAAAAAAAAAAAAAAAAAAAAAAAAAAAAAAAAAAAAAAACCGGTCAAAAGCCAAGAGATTCGTCACTGAACAAAAGATAAAAATGATTTTTTCCTCCGAGTTACTTTGCCAACCCCCACTGTAAAACGCAACAAATGCCTTTTGCCAGTGAAAACGACAAATTAATATGGGGAAAATAATTTTTACATGTGCTCTGCGGACGATTTGCTTGGATGGCGGACAGATCTTAATTTTCGTTTCCTTTCTTCCCCTCTGCTTACTAAGGGAGGACGGTGGGAAGTGCACAGCATGTCGCGCTTAAAAAATCCCCTGGCTACACGATTTGTCGTCCTGGCCAACCCTGAGCGAAAGATGAATGCGCTTTCTCAGTGAACAAATTGTATTTTTCAAAACGGCAAACATCAATAAAGCCCGTTGCGGAGCGGAGATCCTGAGTCTCGGTCTTTTAGCTCTTCCTACAATCGTCCCTTCCTTCTCTTCAATAAATGACATGTCCATAGTATAACATACAGCTTCAGCAACCTGCAATCTATGTATGAATGGGCCTACTACTATGCGAAGGTATGATACAACACGATACTTTTAGGTGCTATCCATCTGACTGTTCATCTGTTTATCAATCGATCAATCAATCAATCTAGCTAGCTGTCTATCTACCTACCTACCTATCTATCTATCTATCTATCTATCTATCTATCTATCTATCTATCTATCTATCTATCTATCTATCTAATCTATCAAATCTATCCTAAATCTTAATCTAAATCTTAAATCCTAAATCCTGAATCCTAAATCCTGAATCCTTAATCCTAATCCTAATCCTAATCCTAATCCTAATCCTAAATCTTAATCCTAAATCTTAATCTAAATCTTAATCTAATCTCAATCTTAATCTTAATCAAATCTAATCTTAATCTAATCTTAATCAAAATCTTAATCAAAATCTAAATCTAAATCAAAATCAAAATCTTAACCTTAACCTAAACCTAAATCTTAATCTAATCTAATCTAATCTAATAATCTAATAATCTATCAATCTATCAATCTATCTATCTAGTCACATGCCGAAATAGCGACGGGAAGCACAATCCTGTTCCCTCAGGGTGCCCTTTCTCGCGTGTTGAGCCCGGAATAAAACCCACAGTGCTCTGTCGGTTTATACTAGACTGTCAAACAGTCTCGAAACTCCATCTGCTTACTGGGTCCTCTGTAATGGAGGTGGGAGCTCGTTCTGCAAGGGGCGCTTATGGAACGAGCCCTGGTCCCGCCTGGTACTAGGGAGATTTGGTATCGCCTGTATCAGTCCCTTCCGTGCAAACATCACGGCTTAGCTGGGCATCGGGTTAATACTTTACCCACAGACTTCCTTGGTTGACGAAATCAGAAGCTCCTTTTTTCTGACATTAGTCGATATCTCATCTATCGTCTATCTATCTATCTATCTATCTATCTATCTATCTATCTATCTATCTATCTATCTATCTATCTTTCTATCTATCTATCTATCTATATAATTTTATGCTACCTGTCGCGGTGAAGGACGGATCGATAGCTTGACCAATGAATCGAATCTACGAGTGTGTGTGTGTGAGAGAGAGTGAGAGAGAGAGAGAGGGAGGGAGGGAGAGCCCCCCCCCCCCCCAAAAAAAAAATGGCAGCAGCAAAAAGAGTACATATCGCGGGGCAGGAAGGTGATGTTAAGAAGAAGGAAAGCAAAAAAAAAAAAAAAAAAAAAAAAAAAAAAAAAAAAAAAAAAAAAAAAAAAAAAAAAAAAAAAAAAAAGGAGAAAGAAAGAAAGAAAAGGCAGGAGAAAGAATAGTACACATCGCGGGGGACGAAGGTGATGTTGGAAGAAGGCTTAGAAGGAGAAGGAGAAGGAGAAGAAGGAGAAGAAGAAGGAGAAGGAGCAGAAGGAGAAGGAGCAGGAGAAGAAGGAGAAAAAGAAACAGAAGAAAAAAAAAAAGAAAAAAAACGGGGGGGGGGGGGGGGGAAGGCAGCAGCAGAAACAATAAACCAGATAGGCAAATAGATAGAAAGATAGAAAGAAAGATAGATAGGATTGTTGGATAAGACAGGATAGGATAGTATAGGATAGGATAAACAGGATAGGATAGGATAGGATAGGATAGGATAGGATGGGATAGGATAAGATTGGATAGGATAAGATTGGATAAGATATAGTACATATGGCGTGGAACGAAAGTGATGTTTGTCCATGCACTTTTCATCAGAATCGGTAGGCAGTACTCCACCTAAGAAGATAGATAGACGGATAGATAGATAGATAGTTGGATGGATGGATGGATAGATAGATAGATATATATATATATATATAGATAGGTAGGTAGGTAGATAGATGGATGGATGGATGGATAGATGGATGGATAGATAGATGGATACTTTAGATAGGTGATATGATAGATAGATAGATAGACAGATGAACAGATACCTCATGAACAGATGAATGGATAGGTTAGATATATAGACATATAGATAGATTGAATCATTAGATAGACGGATGGAAAGTTTGACAGAGATAGATGGATGGATGGGTAGGTAAAAAATCATAGGCAGATACATATGCTTATACATATGGAAAGATATTAAGATGGATAGATCTATCTATCTATCTATCTATCTATCTATCTATCTATCTATCTATCTATCTATCTATCTATATCTATCCATCTATCTATCTATCTATCTACCTACCTACCTACCTTATCTATCTATCTCCACAGTCTCAAAACTCCATCTGCTTACTGGGTCCTCTGTCATGGAGGTGGGAGCTCGTTCTGCAAGGGGTGCTTATGGAACGAGCCCTGGCCCCGCCCGGTGCTGAGGAGGTTTTTGGACTCTCAATGAGAGCTCCTCTGGTTTTTCGCCTGTATCAGTCCCTTCCATGCAAATTCATGGCTTAGCTGGGCATCGGGTAATTGCCCACAGACCTCTTTGGTTGACGAAATCAGAAACTCCTTTTCTGACATTAGTCGAAATCTCATCTACTTACCTACCTACCTATCTATCTATCTGATCTATCTATCTTATCTAATCTAACCTAACCTAACCTAACCTAATAATCCAATTTATTATAATCTGATCTAATCTAATGTAATCTAATCTGATCTAATCTAATAAGAAAGGAGAGAGAAACAGACCATGTCCGCTATTTCCTGACCCTCTAACCCCAGGCGCCGACCCGCCCGCTCGAGGAAACTCTGCATGTCAGGACAAGTTGTAATAATGATGATGATAATAATAATAATAATAATAATAATAATAATAATAATAATAATAATAATAATAATACCATTACTGCTACTACTACTATTATTTTATTATTATTATTATTATTATTATTAGTAGTAGTAGTAATAATAATAATAATAATAATAATAATAATAATAACCCCAGGCGCCGGCCCGCGCGCTCCAGGAAACTCTACATGTCATGTCAGGACAATCAATAATAATAATAATAATAATAATAATAATAATAATAATAATAATAATAATGATAATAGTGCTTCTCTGTCAATGGCGGATTCAAATCTGCACATGTGCCTCCATTGTCTCACCCGCGAGGGGAGTTCGAAGATTTGACGATAGGCTCTACTGACACCCCCGCAGGGCAGCTCCAAGCTTTCCAGACAGACCAATATTTTCAAAGAAAACATACTTTGAAAATACTGCCACCGACGGGAATCGAACTGGCGACAGGTCCCAGATGGTATTGAACTTGACGCTATCGCAGTGCCAATAATAATAATAATAATAATAATAATAATAGTGCTTCTCTGTCAATGGCTGATGCAAATCTGCACATGCGCATCCATCGTCTCACCCGTGAGGGCAGTACGAAGAATTGACGATAGGCTCTAATGACACCCCCGCACGGGCAGTTCCAACACTTCCAGACGGACCGGTATGTTCAATGAAATACTGGTGGCCCCGACGGGAATCGAACTGGCGACAGGGCCCAGATGGTAGAACTTGACCACTGGGCTATCACGGTGTAATAATAATAATAATAATAATAATAATAATAATAATAATAATAATAATAATAATAATATTAATAAATAATACCACTTCTACTGCTACTACTACTACACTCCCCTAGCGCAAATATTTGCATGAATTCCAAAGAAAATACATCAGGAATGACCTGGCCGTCCTCTGCGGCGACGCAGAAAGTGTTGCTGGAGTTGAGCTGGAAGTGACGCAGCAAGGCTGTGGAATTCAGATCTCGCAAATCGTACTTAATGCTCGGACATGCCTTGCCTACACACACATACATGATGTATTTACTATGCATGTATATTTACAGATATCTACATAAAATCGTTCTTAACATCAAACGAGTCAAACCAAACGAGCCAAACGAGTCAAACGGGCGAAACGGGCCATTTCGGCCCGGGAAAATTGCCAATCTGAATGTCCAGCGCTCTATCTCGGAGAAAAGTTGGGTTGAATAAGCCACTAAAGTGGCAATAGTTTATTTTTGGCCCTGCCAGTCCCGGCTATCAATAAATTCTATTCTTTCTTAATTCATATACATGATGTATGTATATGCACAGATACCTACACAAAATCGTTCTTAATGCTCGGACATGCCTTACCTACATATAGATGATGTATTATGTAATGTATGTATGTGTACAGATACCTGCATGAACATCTGCATATTTTCTAATACATATTAGAATATACTAGTACTAACATGTCTTTATAACAAAGCAAAGTGTGTCCGTCCGTCTGTCTGTGATCACTTTCACGTAAACTTAACCATTTTTTGGAATCACTTTCACGTAAACTTAACCATTTTTTGGAATAATGTTGAATGTTTTCACGGGAAAGATTACGGGAAGAAAATTTTGGACGGGCCGGTCTTTCCTTTTTGCGGACCGGCCTGTTTAGACATGTTTAATTTTCACGGGAAAGATTACGGGAAGAATATTTTGGACGGGCCTGCCTTTCCTTTTTGCGGAAACAAAACTATTTTTTTTGCTAGGAATTCCACTAGAAAAAAATGGGCCGTCCGGTTTTTCTAAAAAAAAAAAAAAAAATTGGGGCGGAAAGCTTGAACTTCCCCAGTCTGTTGCTTGGAGGTGAAACAGTAAGTAGTACAAAGTGCACTGGTTTGAGATTGGTTAACTAGTGCATTTGGAAGGGGCGATACACTGTCATATTCTCGTTTATGATAATAACAAAACAAAAGTTTTACAAGGATAATATCAGTAATAATTTCGATAAGAGCAATAATAATAGACTTATCAGCGAAATGACCTTTGCTAATAAGAACGATTATATATATATATATACATATATATAATATATATAAAGAAAAAGAAAAAGAAAAAAGGCTAATAATAACCTGCTCCATCGCGCAAGTGCCCTGAACCGTTTGCCTGCACCTTCCAAACGGCCTAAACATACATAGAGAAGTTGAAAAATGAGACCGGCCGCGGAGGCCAAAAATGTTCAGGTTTCCGGGAAATCGCCACAAATACCGTGAAAGTTTCGCTGCCGTTGCTCCCCGTCTTACTCAGACGTTCTTTACATAAAGAAGGCAAGTAAGAAGGGAGGCAAAACCGTCCCGGTTGTTGCGGTGATTTCCCAGAAACTTACCTTTTTTCGCCTTCCGCCTCACATTTCGCTTTGTGCACATACATACAATACACATGTACATCTACATATATTCCACACATGCATACAATATTACAGAAAACATCATTCGTCAATCCAGGCGTGCATGCGTACATACATATATGCACACATACACAAAAACATCATTCGTCGATCCATGTGTGCATGTACACATCCAGATATACATTCCATCTACATACTACTACAAGAAAATACGCGTACAGGCATGCGTGCCCAAGTTCATAAATACACGTACGCATAGATGCATGCCTACATGCATCCATGCTGCATACATACATACATACACACACGTGTTCATGATCGCGGAATTCCGAGCCTTTATCTTGCGCACCTAAAGGCTTGTAGAAGTGGTAATAGTAGTAGTTCTTGTTGCTTCGATTATTGTCACCCCCCCCCCCCCCCCCCCACAGACGCAATCCTAAAAGAACACAAACCCCTGCTGGGGAATAATTTAGTCCACCTTAGGCTTTGCGCAAAACCTGACGATTAATCATGGGGGGGAAAGGGGGGGAAGTTATTTTTTGCCCAAGGGTAACGTAACACTAACTTAAGCCCCGAACATTTGCAAAAAAAACCCGAGTTCGCAGAATTGGCAAGAATGAATAGCAGCAGCAAGAACAAAAGTACGACAACAACAGCAGTAACAACCACAACAACAAGAAAGCAGGCAGCAGCAGCAACAGCAAAATCAACAGCGACACCACCACCACCAGCAACAACACCAAAAGTACGTTACGTTACCACCAACAGTAAAAGCAACAACAAGACGCCTCGAACACAAGTACCGCCATCACCAACAACAACAACAACGAAAAGAACGTCAAGACCACCAAAACAGCAACAAGAACAGCCAAAACAAAGTCGACAACACAACACCATCACGACCACCAACAACATCAACGCAACCACAGCAGCCAAGAGCAGCAAGAATGTAAAGACCAGCAAGAACAACCACACAGACCCACTGCGACATGAAAACAATTACGATAAGAATAATTTATTCCGCCAAATTTTCACGGAATTTACGGTCACAAATTGTTTGCTGCTAATTTCTAAGAAGTGTCCCCATGAGACCACCCCTGTGTGAGCTTGTTTCTAGAAATCAAGCAGGCTTGGAGTAGAGTGTTCTCAGCCAATCTCTCTGAAAGAGAAAGAGAGCGAAAGAGAGAGAGAGAGAGAGAGAGAGAGAGAGAGAGAGGGGGGGAGAGAGAGAGAGAGAGAGAGAGAGAGAGTAGTGAGAGATCGAGAGAGTAGAGAGAGAGAGAGAGAGAGAGAGAGAGAGAGAGAGAGAGAGAGAGAGAGAGAGAGAGAGAGAGAAAGAGAGAGAGAGAGACCACTACCTGTAGCACGGTGATTGGGAGATAGGTAGGTAGGTAGGTAGGTAGATAGGTAGATAGATAGAAGGATAGATAAATAGATGAAACCTGACGGGTGCCCACGCCCCCGGCGAAGACCTACACATATACATATACATATACATATACATATACATATAGATAAATAGATGAAACCTCTGGGTCGGCAGTAGACAAAACCCACTCGGGCGACGTCTCGACCTAACATATACATATACATATACATATACATATACATATGTATGTATGTATGTGAACAACATATCACACATCGTCGCCTGTTCATGTACGTGCAAACTATGTATGTATGTATGTATGTATATCAGCTCTCGATTGAAATATGACTCGCATGATGCATACACTGCAGGTCTTATGCCTATGAATTGCACGTGAACTGCGGGGTGTGCACATAGAATAACACCATCTAGTTCAGCCTCCTTGGCCGAAAATAAAGAAAATTATCGAAATTGCCCTAAAACATTGTAACGATCCGTATATGATTTCACATCCCCCCCCCCCCCCCCAACACACACACACCCACACACACATTCTTGCATACGAGCATACGCAAAAATACGAAGATATGTACATGCATTCATTCATGTGTAAATAGCGGGACGTTGGCTGGAATGAAGCGGGAACGTAATGAGTTGTACTAGTTAGTTCTTGCGCAATAAACAATCCACTTCAAGCGATTCCTTCCCAGTCGATTCCTGCATTTTCTTTAGGCTTGAATAATTGCCTGTTTGAAGGCCCTCATCAGAGCCTTCTAAAGAGCCAGAGTAGGTTGTTTGGGGCGCAAGGGTTGGCTGAGAACGAAGCGCTGGAAGTCATCTTGTACATAAAAGAAGTAGGAACCGTTCAATGTAAGCCGAGTGCGGGTTGATGTGTAGACGTTGGGGTGCATACATACGCACGCACACATGCACACGTCGACACCAGGCAGGCATCTTTTGCAGATACACATAAATAATCATTCTCGCGAGAAGTTCCTAGTTCTTAACTACAATGAGCAATGACTTGAAGCGTCTAGTCACTTCTGGTTGTTGCGGGCACAATTTAGATAGATAGACAGATAGATAGATAGATAGATAGATAGATAGATAGATAGATAGGCAGGTAGATAGATAGGTAGATAGATAGGAGGATAGATAGATAGATAGATAGATAGGAGGATAGATAGGAGGATAGATAGATAGATAGATAGATAGATAGATAGATAGATAGATAGATAGATAGATAGAGATAGACAGCAAGTCCAAGAAATCATGTAAACAAGGGGATAGATAGCCGGATCGATATATAGATAAATGATATTTATGTATGAATAGATGGACAGACGTGGGGATAGATAAATAGAAAGATAGATGTTAGGATTTACCTTCACGGTCGCTGGGATAAACCGTGGGCCCGAGCTTGGGTAGAGGTAGATGTTGGGGTCGCGCCAGTAAGAAAGCTCAGCTAAGCGCGCAGCCTCTCGTCGCCGAGCCTCTTCCGCTGCCCTTTGCGCAGCTAAGCGCGCAGCCTCTTGTCGCCGAGCCTCTTCCGCTGCCCTTTGGCGATCCTGCGTAGTGGGCACACATGTACATCAGAAGTTCCTTGTTTTCAACTACAATGAGCAATGACTTCAAGCATCTCGTTCTAGTCACTTCCGGTTCTTGCAGCTTGTGAAGTAGCTCGTGTGAAAGCTCACACAAAGAGCTTTTTCACGCGACACAGGTGCTGGACACAAAGATGAGAAAAAAGCGTTTGAAGTCATGGTTCATTGCAGCCAGGAATAAGGAACTTCTCTTGTACTGACCCGTTCAAGTTCAGCGGCGACGCGGGCTCGTTCTTGCTGCTTCAGCATCAGCTCCCTGCACACATAGTAATAGGGACGAATCTAGGAATTCAGCAGATTCCCGAAACGTCAGTGCAAATTTGGCAAAATAATTACATTCTATCGTAATTTACGTCGAATTTGGCAGGATTACTGAATTCTGATCAAAATACCCGGCGAATCTGGCAAAATAATCAAAATCTGACCGTGATTCCCGTGCAAATTTGGCGAAATAATAAATAATCAAATCATTGCTGACCGGACACTCCCCTAACGCAAATATTTGCATGAATTTCAAAAACACCATATCAACATCGTGGGGCTTGACATCCTGCAAGTATGAGCGCGTGCCAGTTTGCGGGGAGAGAGAGAGAGAGAGAGAGAGAGAGAGAGAGAGAGGGTGATGGGGGGGGGGGGGGGGGGTGATGGGGGGTTGGGGTACACAATTTTCAGTTTTTCCCTCCCCACCACACCCCCCACCTCCTACTCCCAACACCGTTTAGAAATAATAATGGCAATAATAATAATAATAATAATAATAATAATAATAATAATAATAACAACAAGAAAAAGCAGAAAGAAAGATAAGAGAGAAGCGAGGCTAGCCTTTCGTTCTCCACGCGTTGGGCGTGCAGCTGTGCGCCAATCGCGAGCTCCTGAGTAGCAGCCTAGATTTTCACATGCATGCATACATGCATACATAGATACTTATACATACTTACATACAAACAAACAAACAAACACACATACATACATACAAACATACATACATACCTTGTCGAGCTGCTGTTGCTGCCGCTCCAAATTGCTATGTACGCA
>WBZZ01000304.1:87500-102500 GCA_019918135.1 Paulinella micropora
GCAAAATCTTCTCCAAGGGGTTTGAAGAAAAAGGCAAAATGGAGAGTGGGGTCTTGAGGAGGACAAGGAAGAAGAGAAAGAAAAGGAAGCCGTTCAAGCCGTTAGTCCAAGTAGATAGACAGATAGATAGATAGATAGATAGATAGATAGATAGATAGATAGATAGATAGATAGATAGATAGATAGATGGATAGATAGATGGATGGAGAGATAGATAGATAGATAGATAGATAGATAGATAGATAGATAGATAGATAGATAGATAGATAGATAGATAGATGAGATTTCGCAAAAGAAAACTCTTTGCAAAGGAAACACAGTTTCACATCAAACAGCAAGTTTTGTACTGTGCATGTGTCCGGGATGGGGATTACGGGTAGACTGTGCTCTCGAAAAAGAAGAGAAGGGAAGGTCGTTGAAGAAAAAGATCATCCAAGGAGGGCAGATTGAAGTTCCGCTTCAATGACTTTCCATTCGCTCAGTGTTGATGACAATACCAAGCGTTTTCTTCTTTCAATTGGTTCTTTCGGGGCACTTCTTGTCTGGTGGACGAAATGAGAGTAAGTCTCGGCGTCAACACTGTGGGTGGAATCCGGTTTGATAATGCAGATAGATAGATAGATAGATAGATAGATAGATAGATAGATAGATAGATAGATAGATAGATAGATAGATAGATAGATAAACATATTTCGCCGGAACACATGCAAGTTTGTCGCACGATGTTCTGTTGATTCGTCCGCGGATTCATTGCATATATACACACATGTGCACATCTGCAGGTCAAAATTTTCAAGGTCATTCGCATGTTTCGACAGATTTTTTTTTTTTTTTTTTTTTTTTTTTTTTTTTTTTTTTTTTTTTTACCTGTCTGCCAAAACAGCGGATGTTGCGAAGAAATATGTGTTGCTTTAAAACAGCGGTTGTTGCGTCCAAATATCAAATATGTTTGGCTAAAAAATAGCAGGTGTTGCGGCCAAATATTTGTGCGAAAGAACAGCGGATTTTGCGTCCAAATAAATTCCCTGTTTGCCAGTATGAGAGCAAGATGGTGACATCCTATTTCACAATGGTGCAACTAATGTGTCTTTAATCCTGGCCTGCATACTACTTACTTAGTTACTTGCTTACTTGACCAGGAGGTCGGCAAGAACTGGACCTGGCAAGGATCCTGGAGCTGTCCAACGAGAGCAAAAAGGCAGTGGAGGTGTCCGGCGAGTGCGATGCCATCATCCTACTGGGTATCACCGGCTGCGGCAAAACCACCGCGACACACTACCTCGGCGGTGGAACCATGATCCTCTACTCGCCCGATGGCATCACCCGGAAGAGAGTTGAGTGCAAGGAAGAGTTCGAGGGCGCACAGATCGGGTTCGGAGCGGCCTCCGTCACCCGGTACGTCAAGGCATTTCGCGCCATCCCGGAATACGGAAATGTCTGGGTGGTGGACCCGCCGGGTATTCTTGACTCTGCGGGGCCTGAGGTTGATATCGCCAACGCCGTGGGCACCCAGTACGCATTCAGGTTGGTGAAAAGTGCGCGGCCGGTTCTGCTGCTCAACATCAATGAGCTGACAGTCGCCAGGGCCCGGAGTATGGTGCAGGTGATCAAGGTTTTGAACGACTGGTTCCACCCGATCCAAGACTACTACCCGGACTACCTGACTATCTTCTTCACGCATTTGACCGAGGACGACAAGGCACAGGCAGTTCGCAATATGCTCGGCGTGCTGAAGGACGTGGCGAAGACGCTCAATTATAAGACACTGTCCATCAGTGAGGAGGAGGCGGCGGATCTCAAGTACCTGATCGAAAAGCTGCTGGAGGTTGCCGAACGCGTCAAGGAGGATTGCATCCTGTTCCCCTACCCGCCCACCCAGCCCGCCCACTACCTGAAGCTACTGCTGCAGAAGGAACCCATCCCCAGAAACAAGCTGGTGCAGACGATTCCAATTTCACAAGAGAACAAGACGGCGCTGTCGAACCAATGCGGCAACCTCTTGTTCGAAAGTCAAGACCACCTTGACAACGACGAGTTCCAGGAGCTAGAGAAGAAGCTGGATGTGTTGCGCGGGCTGATGGAGGGCACAGGCCTCCCCCTCCTGGAAGATAAGTACAAGGAGATCACAGGGAAAGTGGAAGCAGCGTTCGATAACCAGCTAAAAAGCTTGCGTAGCAGCCTGGCCAAACAGAACTACCAAGTGGCCAAGCATCTGCTGGCCTTGAAAGCCATGGGCTGTCTCTCAAAGCACGTCACGGGGGATCGGCGGGGCGCCTTTGAGAACGCGAAGAAGGATCTGGAGGAGCACATGCTGGAACTGGGAGAGGCGGCCAAAGACGGCAAACAGCCCGTCGCCACTGTTGCGGGCAGCTTGGATTGCATGCGGCAAGTGCACCAGCACCTTCAAGACTTCCTGAGGAAAGGCGTGGCGGAGGATTACTACAACTCCCTGCGCTGCCTCCTGGAACGCCTTCAAGTCCGGTTTGAAACAGCCAAGCGGGTCATCGGGACGCTGGAGGCCCAAGACTTTGCCGTCGCCGAAGAAGGGTTGACGAACCAGCCTTTCCCTGCTGGCTTCAAGAGTCCCGAAGCCATGGTCCATCTCGGGTCCAAGCCCGCTTTCCCCGAAGGCCAGACCGTCGACGTGCTGGAAGCGGCGCTGGCGGACTTGAAGCAATTGGCGGTGATGGAAGCACACAGGGCAGCCACCATACAGCACCCTACAACGCAGGTCTCGTTTGCCAAGGCTATGGGCTGGTACGAGCAGTGCACTGACCGCTTGTGTAAGCTGCTGGAGGCCTGCGCCAGGCGCGTGCTCGACAAGAAGCTCGCTGCGCGCTTAGAGAAGGAACCGGCGGCACGGCTGGTGCACGACGTGTTCATCTTGTCGCAGCTATATCAGAACGCCAACATGGAAGTGCATGTGGAAGCGCAAATCATGCAGCTCAACCTAGCACTACATGATCTGGGCGAGACAGGCTCGCAGCAGCTCGTGCAATTGCGGCAGCGCTTCTTTGGGGTGGGCGGCCAGCAATCAATGACAGCACAACAAGGCCCCGAGACCAGCGACGATGCTGATCACAAGGACTTCCAAGTGGATGAGTTCGCGGGACTTGGCGGGTCCCTGCGTGCAGTGGCTGTAATCTGTTGCTGTAGCTTCGAGCACGTCCAGAAAGTCCGTAGCGAATGCAGCGAGTTGTTGGTGGACATGGATGCCGCTTTACGCCGAGTGGCCCAGGAGGCCCAACAGCGCTGGGATCGGGTATCCTACCCGACGCTCCAGGACCATGAATTCCTTGCTAGATGCCTGAGTCAGCTGATGTCTGCAGACAAAGAGCTCGGACCCTTGCGCTTGCCTGCGGATGTCTCTGGCGATCCTCACCTGCGCACGGAGCTGCCAGCCGATTACACCCACTTCGCGAAAGAGCTGCGAAGGCGCTGCCGCGAGGATATCCAAGTGGTGGTGCGTGAAATTCTGCAGTGGCTGGGTTTGGTTCACTACTTCCACGCGTCAACGGTCTTGTCGCGCCTGCTCCATCGACAGCCTGCCTTCAAGCTTGTCCTGCACAAGCCCCATGCGTCAAAAGCAGTGCAGGCGGAGATTACAAGCCTCTGGAAGGCTTGGGAAGATCAAATCAATCGCCTGCAGCGCGTATGGGAAAACAAGGCGCATGTCAAGAAGGCCGTCATTGCGTATCTCCACGAGGATGCCGCGGCATGCCTGGAGGAAGACGGGGAGGCATCTCCTGGAGTTGCTGTGTCGAGCGTGGGAAAGCCTTATGCAGGCGAATTGAATGGAAAAGCGGGAGAACCTCAGGAGGAGGCGAGCAAGCAGGAGACGGACCGCCGGGAAATCCTGATGAGGGTGCAGCGCGAGATGGACGCCAAGGCTGCGGTGCTGGCTAGCGCGTCGCACGGCGAGGCCTTGTTCTACATCTACGTGACACAGAGGCAGTACTTCGGGATTGTGCAAGGCGGGCTGAGCAAACTGAGTGAGAGCCTGAACAAGCCTGTGGATGAGCTACGGGCGCAGCTGCACCGTTCTCGAGAAGGCCTCACGCAGCACATCAAGGACTTCCTTGGCAAGGCTGAACAGGATCTCTCAGCTAAGCTTGCTGGCTGCGACTTTGCGGCGGTGAAAGATGGGATGGAAGAGCTTACGAGCTTCTTTCTGTTCGAAAGGTATGAAACGGAGTTCGCTGCCCCTGCCAAGAAGGCCACGCAGAACCTCCAGCAGCAGCTTGAGAAGCAGCTAGAACAGCTCTTGAACACGGCGGTCAGGCACCTCAACGTTCCCAACTATCCGGCCTGCGAAGCGATCATCGAGCAGCTGGAAGGCGCTAAGCCGCTTGATGCAGCGTTTGGCAAGGGCGGATTGGCCAAGCAGCTGGAGAAATTGAAGGTGGACCACGCTGCACGCAAGAATAACTTGGACCAACACATGAACGAGTACCTCAACTGCAACCAGTACAGCAAGATACTTGCGATTGTGAAGCCATTCAAGGACGCAGCGGACCAGACCTTGTTTCTGAAGTACAATGCTATAGTCTGCACCTACCTGCGAGACAGAATCAACTTAGATAAGTTATCGCCACCGCGGTTCTTCTCGTCTCGCCAAGAGGATGAGAATCAAGATGATCAGTTGCTGCATTCAGCCTTCAACATCCTAACCATGTGCCAGTCTGCAATGGTGCTGAACGATGTGCTCGAGGGGTTACAGCTGGCCGCTGAGCTTGCCAACATCGCCAAGAGAATCGATGACCGCTTCCGCGCCAGAGAAGCCAAGCTATCCAAATTCATGGGCATGTTCGAATACACCAAGGCGGTGCATGTCTTTGGCCAGCTGGAAAGGTTCAAGAAGTTCGATGACGTGTGGCATGAGCTCTGGCCCCAGCCGACTGGGAACTCCCAACCCGTTCCTGTGTCAGCAGCAGCGGCGGACCGTGCAGTGCCCAGCCGACAGGACCGCCCCGTCCATCCGGGGGACATTAAACGGGGCGCCCAGAAGGAGGACATGAGAAGGAACGAGAAGAAGGGCACCAACAAGGCCCAAGCAACGCCTGCGTACGACGCGAAAGCAGTTTCTGTGCATGAGCGCACGAACACTTCTGGGCGACACTTCACGGACTGGCTCGCTAAAATAGACAGGAAGCATTTCCGACAACTAAGGGACAAGACGATTCCTTTGATTCAGAGATTGCTCGGCCCTTCCTTGTCGGAGGGCAAAAGGCAGGAGGGCGAGGGTGAGCCTGGGGAGCCGAGCCTGGGTGTCGCCGCAGGGGCTGTTGACAATCTGAACCTGTCGAGCGATCTAAGCTTTGTGGACACCATTTTGAAGAACAGCCAGGAAGCTCAAATCGAACTGGCCCACAACGAGGTGGATCTGTCCGGGTCGGAATTCGTGGACCTGCATGGAGCAGTGGAAGGGTTGTTGAAGATGGAGTGGCAGAAATGTCAGGCAGCGGTGAAGAAGGCGGTGGGGGATTCTGACATTTCTACCGCCCTGAGGCAGATTGCGGTGGCCAGATCCCTGATGACTTGCAAGCTCCTGTCCAGCCTACACAACAAGCGCTTTACCGAACTGGAGGAGAACGTCTTTACACTTGTCAACCAACCAGAGGAGCTCACCGCGGAGAACGTGGCCAAGGTCTGCGAAAGGCTGCATCGTCTGCGTTACGACGGCAACTTGAGGGCCTTTCTTCAGGAACAGAAAACGATCGAGGATTACTTCGGCTCACTGGCGCGCACAGTAAGAGACTACCTGAAAAGCGCAACCTGGACCAACACCGCTCAACAGAAGACAGCGAAAGCACTTGCGCTTTTTGACGCCTACGTGCTACGGCTACAAGAAGGGAACTTAAAGGAGTTGTCGAAAAAGCTAGAGGCGGAGGTTCGTGAGCTCCGTCAAGATTTGCTGGAGGCGGTGAAAGAGCAACTGGATAAGGTGGAAAAAGCGCGTGAGTGCAAAGACTGGCCGACCTCGCTGGCCGCTATGCAATACCTGGATCAAGTGTTTAAGTCGCCCGCTCGTTTGGTCGGGGAGGGTTCGGAGGGGGCGAAGCTCAAACAGAAGTATGAGGAACTCACAAACACGTTGGCGGAGCAGGAAGATGGCTTGAAGAAGGCGGCAAGGTTCCTTAAGGGGCTTGACTTCCTCAGGGCGGGGGTGGATGCCAAGCAATTCTGGAGCTGTTTGGACACGATCCAGAGCGAGGCTGGGGTGCTCAGAGTTGGCGGTTCCCAATTGTCCTATGCCAAGTGTGAAGAGGAGCTCCAGCTGCGCTTAAACCAGGCCGTGGAGGAAGCGAAAGGGGGCCTCAGAACTGGTCGGAATACCAAGCTGAGTCCTCGCCAGATGGTGGAAGCAGACGACGCAGCAGTGGAGGAAGAGAAGCTGCACGTGTACAGCGCGCTGCAAATCCTGCTGCGCAATTTGGAGGAGCTGTTCACACGGACCTTGGCCCGTGAGTCCCGTCACCCGATTGTGGTAAACGCGGCGAAGCAGGCGCGCGACCAGCTAGTGCGGCCGATCCGCGAGAAGCTGGACAAGAGCGGGCAAGAGGCGCTGCAGCTGTGCAAGCAAAAGAATTTCAAGGCACTGGAGCCAATATGGGAGGACTTACGCCAGCTCGAAACTGCCATCAAAGAATTCAGTGCACTCTTCGGCGACATGCCCGTTGACAGCCTGATCAAGCACATCACCGCAGACGTCGATCAGCAGTTTCAAGCGTTCTACGCGCAGCAGAATGATGGGCTTAACGAGCTCGCTAGCTTCATCGTGAACGTGATCAAGAACACTCACGAGATTAGTCAAAAGGAGGTGCAGGCGCACACCGACGAGCAAGTCCGAAACTGTCTCAAACGGTACCACAGCAAGGTCAACTTCTTCGAGCTGGCAGAGATCTTATCCATGGACGAGGTAGGAGAAGAGCTGGTATCTAGCGGTAGCTACCCAGAGTTCCAGGCCGCCGTCATCAAGAAAACCAACGACCTCATGGCCAAATCAGGCATCACTTCCGAGGACGCTGTGCATCGCTTGCAGAACAAGAATCCCGATGTGGACGCAAAGACATGGGAGCGCTTGAAGGCGGTGCATGGCAAGTACGAAGCGAAATACCAGGAGCTGGTGCAGAAGCACCTCAAGGATAGCAAAAACGAAGTCAAGCTCGACCAGCTCACATGGAAAGTAAAGCAACTTGCTCATAAGGCAACCACCAACGATGAGGATTTTCCCATCCTCTTGGCGAACATGAACGCCCTTTGGACAGTGTCCAGCTCAGCTGGCGCGTGGCAGCTTAAGCAGGACGAGGCCATGATCAAAGCGCCCAATGTCATCCAAGCGCTAACGCTGCTACGCCTGGTTGGCGCCGACCAGCCACGGGAGTCCACACTGGCAAACTGGGGGAAGAGTGTCGTAGGGTTCATCACTGGCTCCTGGACTAGCAAGGTTGCGAGCCACTTGGCGGAGGTCGAAACTGGTGGTGGCAAATCGATCGTGCTTGGGCTCTTGGCCACTTTCCTTGCACTGCTGGGCTGCCAGGTGGATGTGGGATGCTACAGCAAAAGGCTGATTGAGCGCGACGAGGCTGACTTCGACGAGTTTTGGAAGCTGGTGGGGGTGCGGGCCCAGATCGGGTATTGGACGCTGAAGGAACTGTCTAGCCATGTGATCAACGAACGCGGCGATGTCCGAGAGCTCACCAAGGCCTTCCTCACCGGAAAGGAGCGAAAGCTGGAGGAAAATGCCTCACCGGAAAGGCCGCGCATTCTGCTGATCGATGAAGTGGACGTCTTCATGCAGAAGGATTTCTACGGAGCATGCTACGAGCAAGGCACCCTCATCAAAAGTCCAGAAATTTCCAACCTGTTCAAGTATGTTTGGAGTAACAGACAGGCGCCGCCCAAACTTGAGGATATGAAGCACACACAAGCGTACCAGGACGTGTTGAGAGCCATGCCAAGGCTAGAAAAGGTGCTCGATCTTGCAGTGGCGAGCATGCTGCGCGACGTTCAACACTTCAGCACCCCCCAGTACCAGTTCAAAACTGATGAGGGAGGGCGCGTAGTTTTGGGTTACCGCGATCACGGCGACATCTCCACTACCAAGCAGTACGGCTTCAAGAAGTGCTTCGCCTACTTGTATGAGGCGGACCAAAAGAATGGCCGCATCAAGGCATCAACGGCCGAAGAGCATCTAGGGCTGACTATTCCCTGTGGCAGCTTTTCCTACGCCGCAGTGCCTAAAGCCACCTTCGCCTGCACCCTAGGCGTCACAGGCACTCTCTCCACAATGGAGGACTTTGAGAGAGAGGTGCTCAAGTCAGAGTTCAAGATCTTGCTCTCCACCCTGACACCCTCCATCTACCCGAACGACAAGTTCAAGTTCGATGAACAAAGGGATGTGGTCTGCCTTCACGATCGCACCCATTTCTTCGAAATGTTGGCTCTGGACGCCAACAAACGCCGTGAAGCGGCTCGGCCCGTCCTAATCTTCTTCCACTCCGACAAAGCGCTGGAGGATTTCATGGACTCGGAGTATGGAAAACGCATCCCAGAGATCCGCTCACTACGGGAGGACACGTACAACTTTCCACACGCCCTGCGCTGTGCCGTGAAGCCTGGGCAAGTGACGTGCTTACCCGCCATCCTGGGCCGTGGCATCGACTTCAAGTGCAACAGCAGGGAAGTGGAGGACGCTGGTGGCGTGCACGTGATCCAAGCCTTCTTTAGCATGGACCTAAGCGAAGAGAGGCAAATCAAGGGACGCACGGCGCGACAGACAGCAAGTGGCTCGTATCAGCTAATCTTGTGTGTTGAGGATCTGAAAGCTTTGGAGCTCACCGCATTGCAAATACAACAGGCAGGTCCGATATAGATAGGTAGGTAGGTAGATAGATAGATAGATAGATAGATAGATAGATAGATAGATAGATAGATAGATAGATAGATAGATAGATTAGATTACCCCTATATTGTCCATAACACCATTTACCCCGCGGGGGGTAATCTTACATTTGAGAACAGGGGATTTCACCACCCGATAGTTTAAATGAAGACGTTTTAACGAAATAAGCCCCCTACACCTATTGTTTAAGTCCTTGTGAGTTGGCGGATCCTTGTTTCCGATTAGATTAGATTAGATTAGATTAGATTAGATTAGATAGATAGATAGATAGATAGATAGATAGATAGATAGATAGATAGATAGATGGATGGATGGATGGATGGATGGATAGATGGATGGATAGATGGATGGATGGATGGATAGATATATAGATAGATAGATAGATAGATAGACAGATAGATAGATGAAATATCGACTAATGTCAGAAAAAAGGAGCTTCTGATTTCGTCAACCAGGAAGTCTGTGGGTAAAGTATTAACCCGATGCCCAGCTAAGCCGTGATGTTTGCACGGAAGGGACTGATACAGGCAATACCAAAGCTCCCTAGTACCAGGCGGGGCCAGGGCTCGTTCCATAAAGCGCCCCTTGCAGAACGAGCTCCCACCTCCATTACAGAGGGCCCAGTAAGCAGATGGAGTTTCGAGACTGTTCGACAGTCTAGCATAAACCGACAGAGCACTGTGGGTTTTATTCCGGGCTCAACAAGCGAGAAAGGGCACCCTGAGGGAACAGGATTGTGCTTCCCGTCGCTATTTCGGCATGTGACTTATAGGCGTATGGCTAGGCACACATAAGGCACCCCACCACGGGCCCAGCACACCCACACCATCCCCTAATTCTCTGTCTGTCGACAGATGGCACCCATAGATAGATAGATAGATAGATAGATAGATAGATAGATAGATAGATAGATAGATAGATAGATAGATAGATAGATAGATAGATAGATAAATAGATAGATAGGTAGATAGATAGATAGATAGATAGATAGATAGATAGATAGATATAGATTAGATAGGTAGATAAATCTATCTATCTGTCTGTCTATCTATCTATCCACTTACCTACCTACCTACCTCAAATTAAATCCTAAGCCCAACCTTGCCTAACCTGACCTATCCTAAGCCTACCTTACCTTACCTGGCCTAGAGAGAGAGAGAGAGAGAGAGAATCTATCTTGTGTTGCAGGTAATCAGTTGTATGCAACCCTTGCCACGGCGCGGACGGCGTATGTGCAAAAGCTGGCTGAGAAACGCAAGCTGCAGGTGCAGCAGGCAGAACAAATGGTAATCTTCTTTAAAAATAATAATAATAATAATAATAATAATAATAATAATAAGAAGAAGAAGAAGAAGAATGATAATAATAGTGATGGTGGTGGCGGTGGTGATGATGATGATAATAATAATAATAATAATAATAATAATAATAATAATAATAATAATAATAATATAATAATAATAATAATAATAATAATAAGAATAATAATAATAATAATAATAATAATAATAATAGTGCTTCTCTGTCAATGGCCGATGCAAGTGCCTCCATCGTCTCACCCGCGAGGGGAGTACGAAGATTTGACCGATAGCTCTACTGACACCCCCGCAGGGCAGCTCCAAGCCTTCCAGACAGACCAATACCTTCAAAGAAAACATACTTTGAAAATACTGGAACCGACGGGAATCGAACTGGCGACAGGTCCCAGATGGTATTGAACTTGACCAGAATAATAATAATAATAATAATAATAATAATAATAATAATAATAATAATAATAATAATAATAGTGCTTCTCTGTCAATGGCCGATGCAAGTGCCTCCATCGTCTCACCCGTGAGGGGAGTAGAAGATTTGACCGATAGCTCTACTGACACCCCCGCAGGGCAGCTTTCCAAGCCTTCCAGACAGACCAATACCTTCAAAGAAAACATACTTTGAAAATACTGGAACCGACGGGAATCGAACTGGCGACAGGTCCCAGATGGTATTGAACTTGACCACTGGGCTATCGCGGTGCCAATAATAATAATCATAATAATAACAATAATAATAATAATAATAATAATAATAATAATAACAATAATAACAATAATAACAATAATAACAATAATAATAATAATAATAATAATAATAATAATAATAATAATAATAGTGCTTCTCTGTCAATGGCTGATGCAAATCTGCACATGCGCCTCCATCGTCTCACCCGTGAGGGGAGTACGAAGAATTGACGATAGGCTCTAATGACACCCCCGCAAGGGCAGTTCCAACACTTCCAGACGGATCGGTATGTTCAATGAAAATACTGGTGGCACCGACGGGAATCGAACTGGCGACAGGGCCCAGATGGTAGAACTTGACCACTGGGCTATCACGGTGTCCAATAATAATAATAATAATAACAATAATACGCTTCCTCTAAGGCATACTGATGCAGCTGATGGCACGATCCGTTTCCGGACATGAGCCTCCATGCCCTTGTTCGAGGTGCTCCATCCCCACCTAGTCAGTCTCTCGACTGATTATAGGGGCCACCGATGGAGCTCCTGAGGGCAAGACTACACTAAGCCGAGGTTATTCAATGACAATAATAATAATAATAATAATAATAATAATAATAATAATAATAATAATAATAATAATAATTCCGATGGTGATGGGAGGAATATAATACGTGTTGGACCTCCTTAGTATTTGTATTCGATAGTAGTGCTGACGATGGTGAATGCGTTGCTGGTGATGATGGTGGTCACATAAAATATCTAGGACTTGGAGTCGAGGGCGTACCAGATGGAGCTTCAGAAACCAGCCCGCATTCGAAACGAAGGTGCACCACCACCACTAATGCTAATACTACTCCTGCTGCTACTACTACTACTGCTACTACTACTACTCCTAACTACTACTACCACTACTAGTACTGCTAATCGCTGCTGCTACTGGTACTACTACTACCACTACCACACTACCACTACTATACTAACTACTACTACTACTACTACTACTACTACTACTACTACTACTACTACTACTACTACCACTACTACTAGTGCTGCTGCTGCTGCTGCTACTACTACTACTACTATTACTACTACTACTATACTACTACCACTACTACTACTATTAGTGTTGCTACTGCTATTACTGCTACTACTAATACTGCTACTACTATTACTGCTGACTTCTACTACTACTGCTGCTGCTCTACTACAACTGCCACTACTACTACTACTACTACTACTACTACTACTACTACTACTACTACTACTACTTTTACTCTCATCGCTGCTGCTGCCGCTACTTTTTCTATAACCGCCACTACTACTACTACTACTACTACTACTACTACTACTACTACTACTACTACTACTACTACTACTACTACTACTACTACCACTAGTACTACTACTAGTACTACTATTACTTCTTCTATTACTACCAGTATTCCTACTGCTGCTGCTGCTGCTAGGGAAACTCTATGGCTTCCTGCGCACGGCTCACTCAGCTACCACACGCCGTGATCTGGCGGTACTGCATGCGAGAGAGAGAGAGAGGGGGGGGGGGGGGGGGGGGGGGAAGGGAGGGAGGGGGGATGGGAGGGGGGAAGGGAGGGAGGGAGGAGAGAGAGAGAGAGAGAGAGAGAGAGAGAGATACGGTGAGACAGAATGCCCCACCTGCTGCCTCACTTTTGCCACAATGCGCCATCTGCTGCCTCACTATTACCAAAGTGTCCAAAGATGTCCCATCTTCTGCCTAGATCGATTGATTTGATTGATTTTAGGGATCCTTTCATTGGATCTTTGCTATCGACATCTCGTACTCGATGTCTGGCCGCTTGGCTACAAAGAATACCAAATTCCGAAGAGATAGACTCGGAGCGGTCTGTGAACAGGTACCATATGCAATTCATAGTCTCTCTCTCTCTCTCTCTCTCTCTCTCTCTCTCTCTAATATGTGTACTTGTAAATATATGTATATATATATATTTGTATATGTATATATATGTATATATATGTATATATATATATATATGTATAGATATGTGTGTGTGTGTGTGTCTGTGTCTGTGTCTGTGTGTGTGTGTGTCTGTGTGTATGTATGCATGTATGTATGTATGCATATATATGGCTGTGGCTTCCTGCTCTGCTCAGCAAACATCTATCTATCCATCTATCTATCTATCTATTTAACTGACTGACTAACCCAGCTAGCGATATCTCGAGCTGCTGCCTTACCTTGGAGCTATGTGTTTGTACTGCATAAATTTTTTATGTTATATTATATTATATTATATTATATTATATTATATTATATTATATTATATTATGTTATACTATATTACATTATATTATATTATATTATATCATATCATATCATATTATATTATATTATATTATATTATATTATATTGTATTATATTATATTATATTTATTACGTACACATATACGTAGACATATAAATATGAATTTACATATATATAATATACATATATATGTATATATATATATCCACATATATATTATATCTGTCTATCCATCCATCCATCTATCTATCTATCTATCTATCTATCTATCTATCTATCTATCTATCTATCTATCTATCTAGGCCTGGGATTTCCTGATGGGAAGACCGGGTCCGGATCAATACTACAGCCTGGTAGGCAATGCTTCTTTTCCTTCGTCCTTCTTCTTTCTTCTTCTTCTCCTCCTCCTCCTCCTTCTCCTTCTTCTTCTTCTTCTTCTTCTTCTTCTTATTCTTCTCCTTCTTCTTCTTCTTCTTCTTCTTCTTCTTCTTCTTCTTCTTCTTCTTCTTCTTCTTCTTCTTCTTCTTCTTCTTCTTACTGGCACTATGTGTTGTTTCTTCCTTCACGGGATCTATTCTGTCAGTTCTTGCTGTTCTTTATTTCCTCCTACACACACAAGTTCTCTTCTCTTATATGTCAGGGCTAAGGAATAATAAAAATAATAAAAATAATAATAATAATAATAATAATAATAATAATAATAATAATAATAATAATAATTATAATTATAATACCGAAATACCCTTGGATTGCAATTAGAATATGTAGAGAGAGAGAGAGAGAGAAGAAGGAGGAGAAGAAGAAATATATATATATATATATATGCATATATATACATATAATTGCAATCCAAGGGTATTTCGGTATTATTATTATTATTATTATTATTATTATTATTATTATTATTATTATTATTATTATTATTATTATTATTTATTATTATTATTATTATAGAGGGGTGCACAGTATGGCACCTCACGGGAAGAGGAGGTGGTTGGGCCTCTGCCCACTGGTTCCGAGGCTATGTTGTTGTGTTGTTTTTATAAGACATACACCACGTAGGGTCAAAGGGGTACATACATTCCGAGATCTAGGGGTGGTGACGGGTTTCGAGGCGTCCCAGACACTGACCGCAAAACGTCCTCATGCGCTCGCAGACCGCATGAAATGTCTGCTACCCCCCTTGAGTACCTCCATTCGACTTATACCCAGTCTTGTGGAACTCCCTCATAGGGAACATCAAGCATTTGCAGTTGATTCCCTGCAAGGTATCCGACACGCCGGGCGGGTACCTACTCAGGGATGGTTAGAGTCACTCTTCCCTCCCCAACATTCACTGTGTGACTGTTGGGTCGAGGGATGGAGGCGCATGGTCCTTGGACTCAGCCATGATAGATCAATACACTTATTATTATTATTATTATTATTATTATTATTATTATTATTATTATTATTATTATTATGGACACCGTGATAGCCCAGTGGTCAAGTTCTACCATCTGGGCCCTGTCGCCAGTTCGATTCCCGTCGGTGCCACCAGTATTTTCATTGAACATACCGGTCCGTCTGGAAGTGTTGGAACTGCCCATGCGGGGGTGTCATTAGAGCCTATCGTCATTTCTTCGTACTCCCCTCACGGGTGAGACGATGGAGGCGCATGTGCAGATTTGCATCAGCCATTGACAGAGAAGCACTATTATGATTATTATTATTATTATTATTATTATTATTATTATTATTATTATTGTGGACACCGTGATAGCCCAGTGGTCAAGTTCTACCATCTGG
>WBZZ01000304.1:112500-117500 GCA_019918135.1 Paulinella micropora
TGTGATATGAAATATTCTATTCGTAACCTCAAAGAGTAAAATTAATAAAATTCAGGTTACCCCGCAATTCACCCTCTATTACAATAATATTAATACGAGGTCGCCTCCCCGAGGATTCTGTTCATATTAATACCACACTCATACTATGATTTAATAAATTTTAATATTATATAGTAAATAGCAGTTGAGATAACGGGTGTTAACGGATCTCGCGGAGTGTATATACTTGCTCACCCTTTGCTTTTGGGACCAACGCCAGTGTAATAGAGTCAGATTGGGTGGTTTCTGAGATTTAATGGTTGTTGGAGGTTTTGAAAGGAGGGAAAATTGAAGTAGAGCCGCGCCATCGAAGTTGGAGAAGGCTTTGTAAAACTACTTGGCCGCTAGCCTCAGTCCTGTGAAGAAATTCCCAACCTGCATTCAATTAAATACACACACTCAGCCGCTGTCAATTGACGCAGGTCAGAAGCCTGACTCATGATGATTTACTTAGTGAGGTCAGGAAGGTTATTAATACCAAAACGAAACGTTGGTATATATATATATATATATATATATATATATATATATATATATATACTATGATATATAAATATATGTATATATCATCTATATATGTATATATAATATCTATATATCAAGTTATATATAATATATTATATATATATATATATAATATTACATATTATATATATATATATAATATTACATATTATATATATATATATATATATAACGCGACTCAAAACGTGGCCAAATGTCATAGGTCGTGGATTACTCTCAAGTAACTTATTATTAGTAATAATATATTAATACCAGTCCATAAGTATTATCAATTCCTCGCATTACTGCATCTCGACTCTCGTGAATGGCCGGCTTCCGCGTTCTACCCAGAAAGTTGCTTAATAATCTTTTTGTTCAACATTGTGCAAAAAAATCAACAAATTTTTTCATCGGAGACGGACACGATGACCGACAGACTTTGCCCAACAGTGTGCCCTGCAGGCCGAATATGACAGAAGTATTTAATACAAAGTACTACTAATATTGCCACATTTGGGGCTTAACTTAAACAATCCACAAGATCCACAAATGTGGTTTTAAACCAAAAATGTGGATTGCTTGGTTAAGGGTTAATAGGTATTCCATGCAATTGAATTTCAGAAATTTGAGAAAATATGACCCTGCCGCAGAAACTTTGATGTGTGAATGCACACAGTTTCGAAGTTGGGAAAAATTTCGATTGCAGATTTAAAAAGGGGGGTGGCATTTAACCGACCGCCCATCTTTCATCTCAAGTCTTAAAACGTTACTATCTTGCGGATCACAAAAACGACCACGTTTGACAGAAAACATAACGTTTTAGAACATTACTATCATGTTATCACACATGGATCACAAGACCACATGGTTAATAGATAGCAAAATTTCTCATGACACGAAAGACATCTGTCATGTACGAAAGACATTTGAGATTCTTATCGTTGTTGTCGCTTTCTTGAGATGAGCTCTTCCGCAGGACTTTGGTGAAAGAATTTGCAGCCGATCTATGGCAAAGACGATTCGGCAAACAAAAAGAACGGACCAGCCGAGGCACAATGCTTGAAGAGTGGACACGTGCAATAGGCGCTATGGAAGGCACAGTTGCCAAGGACAAGGAACCAACGAAACGCGAAAGACGCTTAAGGATCTTATCGTATCGTTGTGAGACATGGATCTCTCCAACGGCGATAGTGGGGGCACACGACCAAGGAAGTATAATGGCCTCTTGATAAAATGGCTCTTGGCTCTTCACACACACACGTCTAGCTTTGATTTCACAACCTATGTGTATGTGTCTAGAAAAAAAAGGTCTTTTTGTCCCTCGACTCTTAAAAAAAAAAAAAAAAAAAAAAAAAAAAAGAGCAAGAGAAGAAGAGAGGGGGAAAGAGGAGAGAGTGACAAGAGAAATAAAATGAAGTTGAAAAAGTAAAAGAAAAAATTAGGACAAAAGAGAGGAGAGAAGAAGAGAAGACAAGACAAAGACAAAAGACAAGGCAGAAGGCAACGAGACGAGACAAAGACAAAAGAGAAGACAAGAGAAAGAAGACGAGAGAAAAAAGACAAGAGAAAAGAAGACGAGAGAAAGGAAAAGACGAGAGAAAGGAAAAGACGAGAGAAGAAAGAAGAAGAGAAGACAGAACAAAAGAGAAAGAAGAGCAGGGAGAATAGATGAGAACAGAAGAGAACAGAAGAGAAAAGAACAAAAGAGAAAAGAGGAACAGAAGAGAAAAAGAGAGATTACATATTATAATCGTTTCGCCTCTTGAATAGTGTCAAGTATTACATGCCAAACTAAGTCAAAAACGAACAGAACAGAAAAAAGAGAAAAGAGAAAAGAGGAACAGAAGAGAGAAAGAGAGAGAAGATTACATATTATCATTTCGCCTCTTGAATATAGTGTCTTTCAGGTACTACATGTCAAACTAAAGTCAAAAACGTATCATCCTTCACGTACACATTCCGCTTGTTGAAAATAATCCTTTTCTGCCTCTCAAGTACATCAAAAATAATCATCAAATAATCTACAAATAAAACACAAAACAATACATTCCATTTAATCATTCACATGCTCATAATTATCATATGCTCATTATTATCATATATCTAATGCATGCCATATTAGTCGTAAAAAATTATGAAGTCAATGAAATTATCCGCACAAACTGAAGTCATACAGAGAACAATACATTCAATAAAATACTTACAATATCATCCATGCCATGATAAATACTGAAATGCCATGATAAATATTACTGAAAACTAACGCGACTTTCGCATTTTCCATCGAAACCATTTTACATTCCAAGTGATAAAGACAAAGGAGCAAAATATAGACATTCTAAAAGTGTTATGTCCCTTCTGCGTTATAGAAAATGAAAGACCGACGAACACAAAAATAGGACAAGATGCGCAAAAAAGATATTTTTCTAACTATCATATCCTTTTTGCTTTGTATAAGTCTACATAAACGAGACATCCATGTACATGAATGTTGTTTCAAATACTATGTTGTTTCAAATACTATAGTGTCTTTCAAGTACACGTCAAACTAGTAGTCAAAGACGTATGTGAAATAGAAAATGAAAGACCGACGAACACAAAAATAGGACAAGATGCGCAAAAAAGATATTTTTCTAACTATCATATCCTTTTTGCGTTGTATAAGTCTACATAAACGAGACATCCATGTACATGAATGTTGTTTCAAATACTATGTTGTTTCAAATACTAGGTGTCTTTCAAGTACACGTCAAGACTAGTAGTCGTCAAAGACGTATCTTCACATACGCATTCGTCTCTCAAGTACATGTCAAAAATAAGTACATGTCAAAAATAATATCATCAAATAATCCACAAATCAAACACATAAAACAATACATTCCGTTTAATCATTCAAATCATTCACATACTCATCATTTTCACATATATATTACATGTCATTATTATCAGTCGTAAAACATTCTTAAGTCGATCAAATCATCCGCAGAAACCAATTTATACAGAGAACTACATTCCAATGCAATACACTCTAATATCATCCATGCTCTAATGTCATCCCTGCTATGATAAATATTACTGAAAATGAACGCGACTCTACATTATTGAATGCATCTTTCGCATTTTCGATCATGAAACCATTTTACATTCCAAGTGATAAAATGGGTATTTTTTTTTTTTTTTTAACAGAGCAAAATATATAGACATTTTTCTAAATGTTTATATCCCTTCTGCGTTGTAGAAAACGAAGAGAAAAGAGACGAACATGCAAAAACAGGACAAGACGCAAAAAGGACATTTTTCTGAATATGATGACCTTTTTGCGTTGTATATAATAATAATATATAAACGAGACGTATACAAACGAGACATTGATGTACATTCAACGTTTCAAATACTTGGACAAGAGGCGCAAAAAGGCCACCTTTGTAAAGATGTGTCCTTTTTGCATTTATGTCGTGAATGTTGTGTCATGAATGTTTTGTCAAGTGTTATGTATGTATGTGACTTTCATGTCTGTATATGATTTTCATGTAATATCAAGACAAGCACATGCAAAAAGGACACGGTAGTATACATGCCATTTTTGCGTTATATATAGTTAACTATTGTGTACGAGAAATGGAGATGCACATTAATGTTTCAAATACTTGGACAAGAGGCGCAAAAAGGCCACTTTTGTAAAAGATGTCCTTTTTGCATTTATGTCATGAATGTTGTTTTGTCAAGTGTTATGTGTATGTATATGTGACTTTCATATCATAATATCAAGACAAGCACATGCAAAAAGGACATGGTAGTATACATGCCATTTTTGCGTTATAGTTAACTATTGTGTACGAGAAATGGACTATGTAAAAAGGACATTGTATGTATATGTACATGTCATTCTTGCGTTACAATATTCCTATTATAAATGTCACGAGACAAAAGGCAAAACAGCATCAAAAAGGATTGTGTGTTCATATCGTTGTCACAGAGACTCATGTTTCAATCAACTTTCAATTCGTTAAGAATCATCAGACACTACTCCCTGTCAAACAAGGCGAAGTCCCTCCTTGCTCTCGTTCATGCCCACGCTGTTGGCTCCCCTCTCCACTGTCGCTGCTGCTGATGCTAATGCTGCTGCCTCTCTGCGCTGTCCTGTCGCTGCCTCTCTCTGCTCCTGTCGTTGCTGCTACTCTGCGCTGCTCCCGTTGTCGTTGCTACTCTGCGCTGCTCCACGCTGCTGGTCCATTCCGCTGTCTTGCTGTCGCTGCTGCCACTCTGCCTTGCTCTCTGCTACTCTGCGCTGCTATCACTGCTGCAATCTCCGCTACTCTGCTGATCCTCTCCACTGTCCTGTCGCTGCTGCCACTCTGCGCTGTCCTGCTGTCGCTGATGCCACTCTGCGCTGTCCTGCTGTCGCCACTTGCTAGACTTGCTGCCACTCTGCGCTGTCCTGCTGTCGGCCACTCTCG
>WBZZ01000305.1:0-5000 GCA_019918135.1 Paulinella micropora
TTGCGATGGCACAGTACTACAGCCAGTTTTATACCCGATTGGGGTGTAACTCGGGCTAAGTTGGAGAAGATGATTGATTTTGGAGACTTTGAGAAGTGGGATGAGGAGGCTTTGCAGGCGTTTTAATACGCTCAAATATCTCATTTACAAAGATCCCAAGGACAGCGGATTAGTACTTATGATGCCCGACTTTACGAAGCCGTTCGTAGTCGACACGGATGCATCTAAGTTTGCGATTGGCGCGGTGCTGCAACAGGAAGATAAGGAGAAAAAGTTGCGCCCGATCATGTTTATTAGTAGAAAGCTGTGTGCGGCGGAGCGAAATTACTGCACGCGACAGAGAGAGGCGTTGGCAGTAGTATGGGCTCTCAAGAGGCTCAGAGAATATCTATGGGGAGGACCTCTATTCACGGTTAGGACCGATCATCACAACCTTCTTTGGTTGATGAATCATGAACAAACCGGCCGTTTGGCGCGGTGGCAAGCTTTCTTGTCATGTTTCAATTTCACGATGGTCTATTTACCGGGAAAGCGAAACGTAGTCGCTGATAGCCTTCTAGGCTAGAGTTTCAGTCGGAGGTGTCGGCTCTCGTATCATCAGTGGAAATGATAGATCTGTCCACGGACAAGGTGTACGAGGTAAGCCACATAGAGGCGATGCAGATGGCAAGAGGCGTTCGATATGACCGCACGGGTCTACGATATAGTCCTCAAGGCCCGGATCATGGCATATGCTGTGAGGCGCATGTTCTCGAAGACGCTGAGTGGTCTTATGAGGCATACGAGAATGCGAAGGCGAATATAAAAGAGGAGGAGGAGACGACTGAGGTCTATACTGAACCTCCACAGGAAAATCGAAGCGAGCTTGATGAAGACTCGGAGAGGGTAGGAGTAAGGTTGGAGGACGGTACTATCCATATCGCCTCGCCTACCGCATGGAGGCAGCAGCAGGCGACGGATCCGGAGTTCAAGGAGCTCATAACGTTATACAAGAACCCTAATGAGCTTAAAAAGACTCCGCAGATCAAAGATCAAATGAAGGAGATGGCGTGGAGAGATGGGCTATTGTGGTACAAGGGCCAGCATGGATATTTTGCATCACAGCCTGACAAATGGACTCTCTGGGTACCGGAAAAGTTGAGGCGCTTCATATATGTTGCAGCCCATAACTGCCCCTTACTGGCACATCCGGGTCGACAAAGAACTCATTGGTTCATAGCGAGGCGATTTTGGTGGAAAGGAATGAAGGAGGAGATAGACAGAGAAGTAGATGCATGTATCCCATGCAAAACCACAAAGACACAGTTGAAGGCGAATTTCGGCCTGATCGGTACATTCCCGTTACACGCCGGGATGTTTGAATTCTTACACATCGATCATGTGGGACCTTTCCCCGAATCGGCCGAAGGGTACAAATACCTTCTTACTGCGATAGATCGAGCCACCAATTATGTCTGGGTTGTTCCTGTTAAGGACGTTACAGGCAAGACAACTGCGGAGGCTCTGATCGACAGGATCGTCTCGCAGATCGGAGTGCCTAGAAAGATATGTTCTGATCGAGGTTCTATAATGAATATATTCAGACATAATTGAAAGGTTCTATAATGAATATATGTTCTGATCGAGGTTCAGATATATTTAATAATGAAGTCATCGACAGACTATCTAAGTACTACGGGATGAAATGGCAATATGTTACTGCCTATAATCCGAGAGCGAATGGCAAGATCGAGCGGGTACATAGACCTCTCAAAGCCTCGCTTAAGATGTACTGTATGAAGAAGGAGAATCAGAGAGCCTGGGTGGAGGCAGCACCTTCACTTGCCTTTGCAATGAACTGTCTACCCTCATCGGCATTAGGAGGAGCCAGGAGCTCAGTCTCGCCATATCAATTGGTTTACGGCCGAGAGCCTAATATCCCAACCTCGCTTCTGCATCCAAAGGACACTTGGGCAGATGAGGATGAGTTGTTCGGGATGAGGCTAAGAGCGAAGATGGAGGCGGAGCAAATAGTTGCGGCGCATAGGGAGGCGGAGCGCAGAAAGACTGATGCACAAGGAGTGCGACAAGCGCACTTAGATCAAGTCCGTTTCCGGGTTGGGGATATTGTACTCCTGTACCATCCTCAAGTACCCAAGGGGGTTAGCTCTAAGCTGTTTACCCACTGGAAAGGACCACACCAGATTATGGAGCAGATGGGACCTCTGAACTATAAGATCAGGGGTAGAGGGAAGGTGCAAATTGTGAATGTTAGAAGGCTGATCAAATATGACCCCTTCTTACTCGAGGATGAATCCGTTGAGGAGGCGTTGAAACGGATGAAGGAGGATTTCAAAGAGGTACCGCCTATCAGTAAGGAGGATACTTTAGAGGAGGAGAATGCCTATCGGGCACCTGTCTCGGAGAAGGAGGAGACCCAGAAGGAGAGCAAGGAAGACTCAAACCGCAAAAGCGCGGCGGGGACTCAGTCTAAGGCCCCCATAGTCCGCGGCGGTACAAAGGAGAAATTCACGGAGGCGCAGAGGAGGAGAGCGCAAAATGACCTTATCTTCGACCAACCGAGAAAGGTGGCGAGATCGACGCGAGCGACGGATGTCCATGGACGAGGAGAAGAGAAGGACACTAAACCAAACGCGGGTAATGTGGACATTCGACATGCGCGATGGAAGGAAGGCGAGGCGATTGCGACCATCAAGTGGGTCCGAGACGCTTTTTATCTGTTGAGACCGGCAGAATCTCATGTTGCCGATGACACTCTCTCAGATCTTTATCTCATGCGAGCTGTGGCGGTCCCGCAGACTACACGGGCAGCGCGGACATCGAAGAGATCCTCAGCAGCAAAAACGATACAACCGGTACTCCATTTCTGGAGAAGCATGGACCCTGTTGAGGATCCAAAAGCTAGACAATACTTACCGGTATACAAAGACGCGAAAGATCTCGAGACTTGGGATGATACTATTACCCCTCGAGACAAAGACCACACTACGTGGACTATTCAGTCACTGCCTAGGGGAGTGCTTGACATTCCTTTTGACTTATCATTGGGCACCATCCCTAACAAAATATGGGACATTCTTGAGGAGTCAAAGTTTGACTTGACTTTTGTTGGCGGCCCGCCACCTGGCAAAGGGGTTCGCGCAAGGCGACGAAGGCAGTAAGTGAAATTTTTTTCTTTTATCACGCGTCGGACATTGAAAGCTGCATGTGGATTAATCTCATAGTACCCATGTCAGATCATGTCTTATTAACATATTTTTATACCATTGTTGTTACTTGGCAACATATGAGTGCGAAGGTCAATCGGCAAATGGATACGACACCGTAGAAGGGGATCGCTTGTGAGTTTAGCGATGGTGTTCCTGGTACGACCCTGCTTCAAGTATCCAGGGTGATGTTCTCAATAAATGTTCTCATAGTAGACATATTAAATATTTTTTTCTTTGGATATACTTAATATCGTCATACCAGCACGGTCCGTCTCTACTTGTGTCGGTTTATCGCATGGTCGGGTTCACTCACACCGGCTTTGGATATAGTTATTAGGACTGGCCCCCTAGTACTGTATTAAGGTAACTGATTGAAAACAAGGGTATGTTATTAAAAGACAATGTATTTACTGATCGGAAGTGTTTTTAGAGAAGGAGAAAAAATTATTATGCTGCTTTATTTTAATAGTAATACTATTTGTTCTTGACATACTGCCTCAGAATTAAGTTACGGGGGGGACAACGAGTGTGGAAGGAGGAGTTTTTTTTATTTATTTACAAAAAATGAGGCTAGAGATTTACAGTTGACGCGTGTCTGGTGTATGCGTTTTATTTATCACTGCACCGTCTATCCGTGGGTTAATGCACTTAGTTGCAACACCCCGTAGCATTTGTGCAGAAAAGAAATCAGCAGCTATATGACGAAAATATTGCATATTTCCGTCATAAAAACGGGAAGGGGTACTGTAGGGATCACCCCCCGGATAGCAGGTAAAAAGTACCCTTTTTCGGGTGTCAGGTGCACCTAGTTTTTCCCAGTATTTCAATATCGTTTGGCAGGATTTGACCTAATGCGATTTTAACCGTGGTCTGTGGCCGCTTTCTTTTTCGGCTTCACTGAGCTAATATAACGAGACATCATTCTCCTTTGAGGGATTTGTGTCTGGTTGTATCACCGACTTTTTATCGAGCTATCTTCAGGGATTGTAACATCTCTATCTCTCTATCTCTCTGTCTCTCTATTTCTCTCTATCTCTCTCTCTCTCTCTCTCTATCTCTCTCTCTATCTATCTATCTATCTATCTATCTATCCATCTATCTATATAACTGTTTGTGTATTAAATTTCAACAACGTAATAACTTAATGGATTTAGCATTCACATCCTGACTAATAAAGTTATATGTATTTCTGTTTGTCAATTACTCAGGATCATTCAAGTTAGGAAAACTATATAAGTATATTAATATTTTTACATTTCTGCAGACTTCATTTATTTATTTATTTATTTATTTATTTATTTTAAGTATTAAATATTTTGAAAATTAAATCATAATCTAATATCAATATTTTGTAAATATATCACTTTCCCCTGTTTTTCTTTTCTCTTTTTATTTTTCTTCTCTTTTATCAAGTTTTATTTATTAATACTGATTTATTTCTTTTTTAAGATTTTTTTGTTTTCCACCGCGTTTGTATCTCTTTGATATTTCTTCCACTTTCCATTCTATGTCTTCTGCGGTTCTGCGTCCCAATCAGGCTCTACTAGTATCAAGTGATATTGTATATTCTATTAAAACTGTGTTTGCTTAAATAAAATAAAAATATTAATATTAACATCTTCGACTTGCGCTGTCTTCCTGTCCTAGGCATAGGAATCATGGGCTTAGCTAGGCTAGCTAAATTTAAATTTTATATATAATATTAATAACTAGTATAACTATTACAATGTTATAATTAATTTTAAAATGTAATAATAAAGTAGCTATTGTCACAGCTATAGATTATAGCTA
>WBZZ01000305.1:15000-28461 GCA_019918135.1 Paulinella micropora
TTAAACCGCTGGCAGTTATTGCTCCGCTTGTTGTTAATGTGTAGCCAGTCATATTTCTGATATTCGTTAAATCATAATTAAAAGTCTCGTAATCAAAACACAAACTGGCTATACGGGGTTGTCTTCTAAATGAAGTTCCACCACTCCCCGTCTCATTCACTATAAATATGATATATCTAGCAGAAGCATTTGAAGCGGGTGTATATGTTTTGGTTGATTGTGAAGCCCAAGCCTCGCCACTCCTGTTGTCCCATAATGTGTAAGTAATGTTGTCAGTGCTCACTCCCACATACCAAATACTCGGAGTTGTTTCAATGAAATTCGCAGACGAAGACCTAACATACTAATTTTTTTATCCTGTATGTGGCTCCCAAGTCTATTTTTATGTATTCGCCTGTGTATGGAGTTCCTCCCCAAGTATTCGTAGTTGCTGGCACTCTTGTATAAACTCCCGTCGTATCGTTGTAGTATATAGCAGTAGTCCAATAATCGTTCTGGTCTGCATTAAAAGCATAATATGCTGGATTGTATTAATTAGAAGCAGAAGCAACAAACCCGCCAGAATTATTGCTCGTCATAGCCTGCGGGGCGGTGTATAAAGTAAAAGCCGAAGCACCCATTTTAACATCGCCTGTCATCGTCCCACCTGACAAAGCAAAGAAAGCCAATGACCCTGTGGAATTTACCCAGTTTGTTCCATTATATGTTAATAATTGTCCGTTTGCTGGTGTTGTTATTATTACATCACTTAAAGCATCTATTGATTTATTGCCTAGCCGTGTGTCAAAGTCTGTATTTGCCCTCGCGGTGGTGTAATATAAATTA
The DNA here is from genome assembly GCA_019918135.1 of Paulinella micropora. Taxonomy (NCBI): domain Eukaryota; phylum Cercozoa; class Imbricatea; order Euglyphida; family Paulinellidae; genus Paulinella; species Paulinella micropora. Next base: position 15,826 of record WBZZ01000305.1, read on the forward strand.
GTGCCCTCTGCTAAGTTTGTTGTTGATTTGTTAGAAAATCTTGTATCAAAGTCTGTATTAGCACTTGCTGTCGTATTGTAAAGATTAGTGCACTCTGCTAAGTTTTTTGTTGATTTAGTGGCTAATTGACTATCAAATCTTGCTGTCTTATAGTAAAGATTAGTGCCCTCTGCTAAGTTTGTTGTTGATTTAGTGGCTAATTGACTATCAAATCTTGCGGTCGTATAGTAAAGATTAGTCCCCTCTTTTAAGTCTGCTGTTGTTTTTAATAAAAGCCTAGCATCAAAGTCTGTATTAGCCCTCCCTGTTGTATACTATAGATTAGTCCCCTCTTTTAAGTCTGCTGTTGTTTTTAATAAAAGCCTAGCATCAAAGTCTGTATTTGCTCTTGCTGTCGTATAATATAAATTAGTTCCTTCTGCTAAGTTTGTTGTTGTTGATTTGTTAGAAAATCTTGTGTCAAATCTGCAGTCAGTATAATATAAATTAGTGCACTCTTTTAAGTCGGCTGTCGTTTTTAATAAAAGCCTCTCGCTGTGGTATAGTATAGATTAGTTCCTTCTTTTAAGTCAGCGGTTGTTTTCAATAAAAGCCTAGCATCAAAGTCGATATTTGCTCTTGCTGTGGTATAGTATAGATTAGTTCCTTCTTTTAAGTCTGCTGTCGTTTTTAATAAAAGCCTAGCATCAAATCTGCCGTCAGTATAATATAAATTAGTGCCCTCTTTTAAGTCAGAGGTTGATTTGTTAGACAATCTTGTATCAAATCGTCCATCGGTATAATATAGATTTCTACCTTCTTTTATGTCAGTTGTTGATTTTAAAGCGAGACGTGTGTCAAAGCGGTTATCAGTCCAATAATATTAAGTCCTTCTTTTAAGTCTGTTGTTGATTTTAAAGCGAAGCGCTCATCAAAGCGGTTATCTGTCCAATAATAATTAAGCCCTTCTTTTAGGTCTGTCGTGCTTTTGGTAGCCAGTCGTGTGTCAAATCGCGCATCAGTATAATATAGATTTATCGGGTCGGCATCTTCTGGCACTCTGTCTGTATTTAAGCCTACTATGTTAGTATTGGTTAAACCTACTATCAACAGCCAACTCATTAAGGCAGAGTAAGGATTTATATTGTGACATTATATTAATTAATTATTAAAAAATACTAAAATATATTAATCTTAGTATAGAATATGCAGAGTCCAGAAGCGAGTCGTAAGAATTGGGGTAAGGCTGTGGAAAATATTAAGAGCAAAAAGCAACATAAGGTTGAAATAGCGAAAGAGAAATTAGCAAAGTGTAGAAATGCTTATGTAGGCGATGATGAAGAGATGGAGGAAAAGATAAACCGCATGGCCGAAATGGGTGTTGCTAATGATATCATTAATGGAAAAGACCAAGATGATACACCAGAAGAAAGCAGTGAGAGCGATGAAGAATCTAATTTCACAGATATCATTGATGAAAAGATAGCTAAGATGAAAATAAGAAGAAAGAAAGCGGAAGCAAAGAGAGATATCTGTCGATCAGACAGATTGAAGAAAAGCAAGAAGCAAGAGCCCGAGCATAATGAGAGCGAAAGCGAAAGTGGAGAAAGTGAAGAAGAACCTAAGCCTAAGAAAGGAAATGGTAAGAAATCAAGCATATCTGTGAATGTTTATAATCAAGCAGAGAAGCCAGGCAAAAAAGAAAAAAATAATGATATTGAAAAATGTTTCTTAAAATTCTAATAATATATAATGGATAATAAGCACACAAATCAGCAACAACAACAAGAAACTCCTGAGCAGACAGAACAGAAAGAAAAACTGGAAGAAGCACTTGAAATACATAATTAATCTAAGCAGACTAAGATATGGAATACGATAACAGCACCAGAAGCAAAACTACTGAGCTAAATTTTTATTGACTTAATGAATATGTCAAAGGTGGCAACTAAGAAAGGAAATGCTAATTTTTATTTCGGACTAGTAGCAATTGATGTCTATAGCAGTCGTGGCTGAATTGAACCGATTAAAAACAAAACAACATGCTATGTTTTGGAAGGTCTCAAAAAATATTTACAAAGAAGTTCCCGAAAGAATTACATCATATAATGGTGGTGAGTTTAAGAGTCAAGTGGCTGAATATTTCAGACAAAACAATATTGAACACAGACCTGTTCAAGTAGGCGATCACAGAACTATGGGGATAATAGATAGATTTATTAGAACGATTAGAAACGAATTAAATTTGATATGGGAAGTTAATGAAAATTTTGAGTGGGTGCCTTATACAGAAATCCTTTAACTAATGGATTTCCAAAGGGAACTAGAGTAAGAAAAGAATTGGAAAGAACTATTTTGTCTAAAGGAGATAAACAATTTAGTAGAGCAGTCTACAAAGTTCGAGGCCGTAAAGGCTTCAAAATCATTCTTAGTGAAGAGGACTTAGTAAGGCCTAGTGAATTATTAAAAACTCATGTGGATGAGCAACCGGAAGAAGAAGAACAGGCAGAGCAGTTGGCAGATAAATTTAAAGAATTGACGAAACAGAAAAAGACAAGTCATTTATTAAAATCACTTGACATTAAACCAGAGAACATAAGAAGCAGTCAAAGAATAAAAAAGAAAAAAGAAGTGTTGGATTTGTAATATTTTCAATTATTTTTGGTTTGAATGTATTTCTTATGTTTCGCTGTTGTCTCATGAATTTTTTTCCCATTTCTCCTTATCGTTGAATCACATTCACATTTTATTTTTTCTATAGTTAAATCATTGCTTGACACGTGAATTCCTTTCATTCTTAACTCGTGATAGACTGATTGAAGATGTCTTGTTTTATATCATCTGGTTGTTTCATCACCACATTCACATATCAATTTTTGCTTCATCCATTCCTTATTCAATTTATTTTTGTATTGTTGTTTATTTTGCTTAACTAGTTCATCATTCTTTTCCTTCCAGACTTCGTGTTTTGGTTTATGTTTTCTTCATAAAACTTGTCTGCTTCCTCTAGTGCTTGTTCTTTATTTCTTTTTCCGTTAATACAAAAGTTTTTTTTTTGATTTTGTTTTCTTCTCCCCATCTTACAACAACCTTTGGAGATACAGCATTATCGAAAACATACACACATCCTTTATGAATCTTTTGTGGAATGTTGTTCATTCTATATGTGTTATAAATCAATATCCTTAAATGAAATTAACTTTTAACACACTAAGGCTTATTTGCTTATAATTGCTTTCTGTATTGTTTGCTTGCGAAATAAAGAGTAAGGCCGTTTCTATTGCCTTTTTGCTGGAAACAGAAAAATAAAAAAATATTTTTTTATTTTTTGTTTTTTATACTAATGCTTATTTTGCTTAATTTCTTTGGTTATTGTGATGTCTTGAAGATGTCTTGAAGAATGCCTTGAAGTGAAACTTAAATAATAAACTATGAACAGGAAGAGAGATGTTGATGAAATTGTGAATGAGTGATTTTTTGTGAAAAATACTACTTTCAATAGGAAGGCAGTTGGAGCAGTTTTGATTCCTACGGAGGTATGTACTGAACAACTGTGCCCAAGTGGCACCCTTAACTACTCTCGTTGCCTGCTGAGTTCTCGACATCTGGTGAACGCCTCCCACTTTTCCCCTCCCAGAAAAAAGTGGCAAAAAAGCTCAGCTTTTGGGAAAAGCTCAGCGGACATTTATTGCCAAATAACTCCCCACACCCAATCGACAATGAATAGTCGCGGTTCGAATCCTTGATCCATGATGGCGCGTTTAGTCTTTTCCGGATTCGTTTTCTGCCTATTCGGTACATCCTGCTTGTTTTCAATAGATAGCTTGAGTTGGTGGGATGCATGCTGCGTGTGGTTGGTTTCTGTGTTTCCTTACAGGACGCGGAACCGCCCAGCGTTCTCTCGAAGAGTTTCACCACCAACTTAATCATCTGGTTTTTCCTATCCATCTTTGCTTCACTTTCGCTGCTGCGCATACCGCTGCCACAACCCCCACGTGCACCGCTGCCGCTGTCGCCGTCCATACACCTATGAATCCAACAGAAACAAGAAGAGACCAGAAGAAAAAACAAACAAGACCAAACAAACAACCCAACCCAACCTAACGTAGCCAAGACCAAAAACCAGCCGAAATCAATGGCAACCAACCCAACCAAGCTATAGCTAACAGAAACAAAAAGAGACAACGAAGAAGAGAACTAACAAGAACGATTGCAAATGCCAGACAAAAACAAAACACAAGAAACTAACGAGAACAGTCCGACCGTCCAACCCGCACGCAACCCAACAAGACCAAGCCCAACTTTACCCGACATTCTACCAACCCACCAACCAACCACATATCTCAACCAACCCGACCTGCCCAACCTGCTGGGATGCAACCCCCCCCCCCCCCCCCCCCCCCCCCCCCCCCCCCCCCCCCCCCCCCCCCCACCCCCTAATTTCGATCACCCTTCAATTAGGGGGACTTTGAATTATACATTTTATTATATATGTATATGGTCTATATATATGCATATTTTAAATATCTTTATGCTCAAACACCGCAAAGTCCATCAGGGGGTTATACATTTTGATATTTGAAAACATGCGGGGCCCCGAGTCCTCGCCTCCCGTATATCCCCCCAACCTACCAAACATAAACACGAACAAACAAGAAGAAACAACAAACAAAAGCAAGCAAGAGCAAACAAAAACAAAGAATCACAAAACACGAACAAGCTAACAGTACAAGAACCAACAAAAAGAAAGGACAAGAAAATAGAAACCAGAAACACCGAACAACAGAATACAAACAAGAAGCAAAGAACAACAAGAATAAATAGAAGACTAAAAACAAACTACAGGCTAGAACGATCAACAAGCTAGAACAAACAATGAACAAGAAATAGCAATAACAATCAACACGTCTGTTTTAATTGTTTGTTTGCATGTGTGCTTTCCTTAGGCTGAGCCTAAGGATGCATCTTCAAATCTCCAAACAAGCGCAGGTGACCCCTTCGGCCCCATGCAATGTGGAACCAAACCGAATCTTAACTTAACAAGAGTACTTGTGGCGGTCATACCATACCACAGTTTATCTGAAATAACGAAGCATATCACTGCTGCTACTGCAACTACACACACTGCTGCTGCTGCTACTTGCTACACTACACAAAGCTGCTGCTTGCTACTTGCTACACTACACAAAGCTGCTGCTGCTACTGCTACTACGCACTGTTGCTGTTCGCTGCTAAATATAACATTTTATAACATGTAACATGTACCATATAACGTCATGTGATGTGGCATCACGTATCCCATACAGTCACGTACGCATACGCACATATGTATGTGTATATATGCATGTGCATGTGTATATATGTATATGCATATATATATATACGTATGTGATGTGTGGGTGTTATTATTTTATGATGAATTAAGTCTGAATGCTATGATATATGCTTTCATAATCCGTGTCTAATGCGCCCTAACATCATTTTACTCGTTTGTGTTAAGAGGACAAACAATATCAATAATGCATACATTTACTTTAGTTGGAAGCTCTGAGAATTCGCGGATCCCGGTTTCCAACATGTAACATGTACCATATAACGTCATGTGATGTGGCATCACGTATCGCCTGCGTACCCATACAGTCACGTACGCATACGCACATATGTATGTGTATATATGCATGTGCATGTGTATATATGTATATGCATATATATATATATATATACATACATATGTGATGTGTGTGTTATTATTTTATGATGAATTAAGTCTGAATGCTATGATATATGCTTTCATAATCCGTGTCTAATGCGCCCTAACATCATTTTACTCGTTTGTGTTAAGAGGACAAACAATATCAATAATGCATATATTTACTTTAGTTGGAAGCTCTGAGAATTCGCGGATCCCGGTTTCCGAAAAGCGTAGCGACTCGGCCGTACTACGTTCGTTGAAAAAGAAACAGCAATTGCTGAATCCTTCCGATGCTGCCCATCAATATGAAGGTCCTCTTCATCTGAAGTGGATTGTATAGTCTGGTCTGATATGTGTCTACATGTTGGGACATGTTACAGGTCATACATTGTTTTTGTGTTCTGTGGTGTAATCTTCATATGCGATACGCGTATGTAGTAATTTGCGTCTATTCTTAACGGTAACATTGCATGTGTATAGTTCGTCCTTCAGCTCTCCTTCCTTCATTTTCCTTCATCCTACCCCCACTTCATCATTCCTTCTCTTCTTTTTCCTTCCTTCTCTCTTCTTCTCCCTCTCTCCTCCCTGTCGTTCCTTCCTCCTCTCTCTTCTTCTTTCCTCCCTCTATCTTCCTCACTCTCTTCCCTCCACCTCTCTTCTTTCACCTCTCTTCCTTGCCCTCTCCTCTTCTCCCTTGCCTCCTCTCTTTCTTCCTCCTGTTTTCTCTTCTTCCTCGCTTCCTCTGCTCTCTTCTTCCTGGCCTTCTTGACGTATCGATCCGTGGCATGGCGGGACGTCGCGTGCGGCGGCACATGACGTATCGATGCGTGGCGCAACAGCACACACCATGCCGCGCAGCACACACTGCAGCACAAACCACTGCCACGTTACACCACACACCACCTATTCAGACACACCACTATACACTGCACCACAAACCACTCCCACGTTATACCACACACCACCTATTCTACTCCACACCAGACCACACACCACACCAAACAAACACAAAACACCCCGCCACCCCCACTCAACTCCCGACCACCCCACCCCCTCCCTCCCCCCCCCCCCCCCCCCCCCCCCCCCCCCCCTCTCTCTCCCTCTTTCTCACACACTTACACACACTCTGTGACTTTCTTGTTTGTTCATTTTTGTCTTTCTTGTATGGCTTCAGTTTCCCGCCCGCAGTCTGGACTGCCAGAATCCATGTATCTAGAGGTGCAAGACTCGAGCGGCCCACCTGAGAACTATTTACGTACGTACCTACCTACCTACCTGCCTTCCTATCTAATATATTCCTTCCTTCCTACCTTCCTACCTTTTACCTTCCTACCGGGACAGGTCTACCAAGAGCTAGAAACTAGGCATTACTACGCATTTTCAGAAAATTAATTCAACAGCGAGCGTGAAGCACTCAAATGAAAGCAAAATAACATACATGCACGTACCAAAAGTGCTCATACAGTTTGTATACCACTCTCGTGCCATTCATACATATTTTCATACTTACATACGAACATGCAAACTTGCATAACGTACATGCATAGTTACATATATACATGCGTGCATGCAAACATGATTGCATAGATACAATATTACAGTAGAATGTTGCTGAGTCAGTAGGTAGCTATTTAATGAAAGTAAGTAGAAGGAAGTAGTTAGTAGGAGCGGGTGTTAGTAGGTAAGATAGTAAGAGAGTAGTAGGAGTGAGTGGTGGTAGGTAAGGTAGTAAGAGTGTAGTTAGTAGGAATGAGTGGTAGTAGTAAGGTAGTAGGTAATAGGTAAGGTAGTTAGGTAGCATCAGTGAGTGGAGTGAGAGCTAGTAAGGTAGTAAACGTGAGTGGAATTCAATGGTAGTAAGAGTGAGTGGAGTGAGTTAGTTGAGTGAGTTGAGTGAGTAGTTGTATGGGAGTGACTGGTTGTATAGGAGTGAGTGGAGTGAGTGCCTTGAGGTAGTAATAGTGAGTGGAGTGAGTTGAGCGAGTGGTTGTAAAGGAGTGAGTGCAGTGAGTGCAGTGAGATAGTAAGAGTTAGAGGAGTGAGTTGAGTGAGTGGTTGTCTAGGAGTGAGTGGAGTGCGTGCAGTGAGGTAGCAAGAGTGAGAGGAGTGAGTTGAGTGACTGGTTGTATAGGAGTGAGTGGAGTGAGTGCAGTAAGATAGTAAGAGAGTGGAGTAAGTTGAGTGACTGGTTGTACAGGAGTGAGTGGAGTGAGGTAGTAAGAGAGAATAGAGTGTGTGGTAGTAAGAAAATAGGAGTGGAGTGAGTGGTTGTAAGGTAGGAGTGAGTGGAGTGGTTGTAAGGTAATAGGGTGAATAGAGTGAGTGGTTACCGTAGTAAGGTAGTAGGAGTGAGCAGAGAATATACAGTATCTCACGATATTCCCCCCCCCCCCCCCCCCCCTTTTTTTTTAACAGTTAAGTTGAGAATATACACTATATCTTTTTTTTTTTTTTTGTTTTTTTTTTTTTTTTTTTTTTTTTTTTTGGTGGATACTTCTACTCTGCTCATACTGACTGTGTGCAGCGCCCAAGTGCTCGTGTACCTATCCAAACGAGCCGGCACCGAATAATGGATATACCTGCTACGACGGGAGCGCTGCTTATTGCGCATCAAACCAAGACTGTCGCTCAAACACTACTTGGCTTAAGAGTGACGCACCAACTGTTTGTCAATGTAAGTATAAGTAGAAGTAGGATGAATATAAATAGTGCAAGAGTATGAGTATAAATATAAGAACAAGTATGACAAGCTGTAGTAGTAGTAGTAGTATATAAGTAGTAGTATAAAAGTTACAAGGAGTAAATATTTAAAAGGAGTAAAGAGTTGAAAAAAATTAAAGAGTAGAAGTAGTAGGGAGTAAAAGTAGAAGTCGTATTAGTAGTATGAGTATAAGTAGTAGTATAAGTAGTAAAAAAGTAACAAGGAGTAATAAGTAAAAATGGCTATAAAGAGTTAAAAGGAGTATGGAGTAAAAAGTAGAAAGAAGTACAGAGTAAAAAGAGTGAAGAGTAATTGAGTAAAAGATTCGAAAGAGTAGGAAGTAGAAAGTGGAAGTAGAAACACTGAAAGTATTAAAAGTAAAGAAACGTTTTTTTTTTTTTTTTTTTTTTTTTTTTTTTTTTTTTTTTTTTTGCCTTTTTTTTTGCCTTTTTTTTTGGCTCTTTTTTTTTTTGTTTTTTTTTTTTTTTTAGTAAGGAAGGTACGGAAGGTAAAAGGTAAGGAATAGAAAAGGCAAGAAATGATGAAGGCAAAAGGTGAAAATGTAGTGAAGTAAACGTGAGTACACGTGCACCAACCCCAACATGTACGTTGGTTTGATTTCATCTTGCTGATACTACTATGTGTGCAGCGGCCACGTGCTCGTGTACCGATCCAAACGAACGCGATCCAAATAATAAGTATACCTGCAACGACGGGACCTCTGCTTACTGCGAGTCATCAGAAGTCTGTGCTTCAACCGATCCTTGGCCTAAGGGTTACGCAGGCACTATTTGTAGATGTAAGTATAAGTAGAAGTAGTGTAAAAGATTCGAAAGAGTAGGAAGAGCAAAAAGTAGTATAATTACCATCAAGTAGTGCAAGTATAAGTAGTAAAAGTATAACGAGTACAAGTATAACTAGTACAGGTATAAGTATAAGAAGTTAAAGTATAAATAGTAGTAAGATAAGTAGTAGTAGTATAAGTAGTAGAAGTATAAATAGTACAAGTATAACTAGTACAAGTATAAGTACTAGTAGTTTAAGTATATGTAGCATAAGTAGTGTAAGTATAAGTAGTAGTTCAAGTAGTAGTTGTATGAGTAGTAGTTAAAGAGTTAGTAGTAGTAGTAGAAGTAGTAGAAGTAGTAGTAGTTGTATAAGTTATAAAAGTATAAGTCAAGGTGGTAGGAGTAGTAGCAGTAGTAGCAGTAGTAGTAGTATAAACAGAAGTAGCAGTAGTAGAAGTAGTAGTAGTATGCTTAGTGCAAGTTTAAGTAGTACAAGAACTAGTAGTTTAAGAAGTAGTAGTAGGCGTATAAGTATGCGTAGTACAACTAGTAGTTGTATAAGTAGTAGTAGTAGTAGTATATGTGTAAGTAGTATAGGTATGACTATAAATCTCCTTATACTAGTCATTGCTATACTTATACATGTACTACTTTACACTACTACTACTTATACTTCTACTTCTACTACTTCTACTTGTACTAGTTATACTAATACTACCTACTTATAATATACTACTTATACTTACACTACTCTTATCTACTTCTTGTACTACTACTACTAATACTCATACTAATACTTCTTTTACTTAAACTACGCATACTCCAACACTTATACTCCTTTTATACTACTAACACTTGTACTACATGTACTACTACTATTTATACTTCTACTACTACTCATAGTTATGCAACTTTACTACTAATACTCATACGTATAATACGTACACTAATACTATTTATACTTGTACTACTTATACTTCTACTTATACTGTGTATACTAAATACTTATACTTTTACAATACTTATTCTCGTGCTACGAATACTTAAATTACGTGTTGTACTACTAATACTTACATCTATACTTTTTATAGTAGTAGTATAAAGTAGTACAAGTATAAGTAGTATATTAAAAGTATGAGTAATTAAAGCATAAGTAGTAGTAGTGTGAAAAGGATAAGTATAACTAGTACAAGTAAGTACTAGTAGTATAGTAATATAGTGTATAGGTATAAGAGTGTAAGTGTAAGTAGTATAAGTATAGGCATAAGTAGTGTAAGTGTAAGTAGTAGGATGATAGGTGTAAGAAGTAAAGGTATAAGTACTAGTGGCAGTATAAGTTATGTAAGTATAAGTAGTAGCAGTAAAAGTAGTAGCAGTAGTAGAATAAGTATAAGTAGTATAAGTAGTAGCAGTATAAGTAGTAGCAGTAGTAGAATAAGTAGTAAGTAGTATAAGTAGTAGTAGTAGTATAAGTATGCACAGTATACGTAGTAGTATAAGCGTAAGTAATGTTAGTAGTTGTAGTAGTAGTATAAGTAATCTAGTAGTAGGACAAGTAGTATAAGCAGAAGTAGTATGAGTAGTGTAAGTAGTGTAAGTAAGTATGAGTGTACGTAGTAGTATAATAAGTAATATAAGAGTAGAAAGAGTGAAAACGAGTAAAGATTCAAAAGGAGCAAGAGTTAAAAAAAAAAGAAAAAGAAAGTAGAAAATCAAGAGTAAAAAGAAAAGTAGAGTTTAAAAAGCAAAGAGCAAGCAAAGTGTAAAAGAGGAGAGAGTAAGAAGAGTAGAAACGTAGAGTAAAAAAGTAAACGTAGGTAAAGTTAAATTTTTCAGAAAAGTAAGGAAGATAAGAAAGATAGGGGAAGGTAAGACAGGTAGGAAAGGTAAAACGTAAAGTAAGTAAAATAAATGAGTGAGTGCATGTGCACCAAACCCAACAGTGACGTTTTGTTTGATTTCATCTTGCTGATACTGACTATGTGTGCAGCGCCCACGTGTACTTGCAACGACCCAAACCACGACAGTCCATGGAATGGCTATACCTGCAGCGACGGGTCCACTGGTTTCTGCGCTACAGACCAAATCTGTACTGCAAGCGCGGATACTCATTGGAATAAGACTTCCGTACGCAATATTTGTAAGTATTCTCTTTTCTTTTCCTTAAAGAAAGAAGAAAGAGAAGGAAGAAGAAAGAAAAGAGAAGGAAGAAAAAAGAAAAGAGTGGGGAAAGAAAGAGGAAGAAAGAAAAGAGGGGAAAGAAAGGGGACGAAAAGAATGGAACAAAAGAGAAGAGAAGAAAGAAAACGAAGGAAGAAAAAAAGGGAAGGAAAGGGGAGAAATAAAAGAAAGAGAGGGGAAGAAAACAGTGGAACGAGGACGAAGAAAGAAAAGAGAAAAAGAAAGAAAGAAGAACGAGAGGGGAAGAAAAAAAGAGAAGAAAGGTGAAGTAAGAAGAAAGAAAAGAGAGTGGAAGAAAGAAGAAAGAGGAGAAACGAAGAAGTAGAGCGAAAAGAGAAGAAAGAAGAAAAAAAGAGAGGGGAATGAAAGACGAAAGAGGAGAACTAGAAAAGATAAGAAGAAATAAAGAAAAGAGGAAGAAGAGAAGAAAGAAAAGAAGAGGAAGAAGAGAAAAGAGAGGAGAAATAAGAAAGAAAAGAAGATGAAAGATAAGAGAGGGGAGGAAAGAAGAACAAAGGAGGAAAAAGTAAGAAGGTAAGAGTGAGAATGGTAAGAAAGTTAAAAGAAAGCTTTAAGGTAAAGGAAAGTGAATGAGTGCATATGCACCAACCCAAACAGTAACGTTTTGTTTGATTTCATCTTACTTGTACTGACTAGGTTCCTATGTCACGTGCTATTGCAAGTATTACAATCAAGATAAGCCATATAATTGGTATTATTGCGACGACGGCACCACAGCTGATTGCAGTTCTGGTGTATGTAATACACAAGGTCAATTTGACAAACAAGACGCAAGTGACTATTGTGGTGCCGCCAACTCCGGGTAACGTTCCGTTTGCTTTCATCTTGCTGATACTATGTTCCGACATCATGTGCACGTGCGACTAATATAAACTACCCACCGCAGATAATGGGTATAGCTGCACCGAAGGTTCCTCTAAGAATCTTCATGCGGTCACAAGCAATCTTGAACTTATAACACCTCTTTTAGAAAGAGCTACGCGTCTTCCGTTTGTAAGAACAAACTCTGTTTACTGCGGACACGGTGAATAAAGTCTTTGATCTGAAGCTCGTTTCGTACAGTTAGACGGATGATTTTCTCTACGTGTTGTAACCGTGACATGATTTATTAAAAGTGTTCTTAATCCCATGAAATATATATATATATATATTGCTGTTGACATTCAAGACAACAACAAGAATTAGTTTTTCATTTTTGTGTCAGATTTTCATTTTTGTGACAGTTTTTCATTTTTGTGACAAAAATTCAAATTTTCAAATTTAACGGTAACATT